>BQNB010035340.1:0-48020 GCA_026074375.1 Tanacetum coccineum | reverse complement strand
TTATCCTTCGAGGCTTAACGAACAAAAGCTCTGTGAAAAAGCTAATAATCAAATGTTGAAATTTCTTCAAATCTTTCAAATATTACACTTCGATATTAGCTTCACGGATGCTCTTCTTCAAATGCCGAAGTTTGCTTCTACGTTTAAGAGTTTACTTAGTAATAAGGAAAGTTGTTCGAATTAGCAAGTACTCCGTTAAATGAGAGTTGCTTGGCGGTACTCCTTAAAAAGTTTCCTGAAAAACTTAGAGACCCCGACAAATTTCTCATCCCGTGTGATTTTTCGGAGCTAGATGAGTGCTTAGCCTTGGTCGATCTTGGCGCTAGCATTAATCTAATGCCTATTTCCGTGTAGAAGCAGCTTTTGCTCCCGGAACTCACTTCGACCCGCATGACACTCGAACTCGCAGACCGATCGGTCGCTCATCCAAAAGGTGTTTCCGAAGATGTCTTCATGAAAGTAGGAAAGTTTTATTTTCTGGCCGATTTCGTTGTAGTTGATTACGATGTCAATCCTTGGGTTCCTCTCATCCTCGAGAGACCTTTTTTGAGGATGGAAAGAGCTTTAATCGATGTATATGGTGAAGAATTAACTCTCGACAAGTGGAAATCCCACTCCTTCAGATCCTATCATCGCTTCTTCTTTCCCCTTGTTCACTCCTTTTGAAGGAGGAGAATTCATTTTGGAAGAAATAGAGACTTATCTACGTACCCTGGAAGAACTTTCTAATTTGGATGACGATTACTACGACACGGAGGGAGATATTCTTTACCTTGAGAAATTGTTGAATGAAGATCCTTCTCCGAATCTCCCTCCGATGAAGAATGAAGACCTTAAGCAAGTTGATGTTACTATGACGAAGCCTTCAATCGAAGAACCACCAGAACTCGAGCTTAAGGATTTACCTTCTCATTTAGAATATGCATTTTTAGAAGGAACCGATAAATTACCCGTCATAATTTCTAAAGAATTAAAAGAAGAAGAAAAAGCCGCCCTTTTAAAGGTTCTTAAGTCACACAAACGGGCCATCGCATGGAAAATTTCCGACATTAAGGGTATCGACCCTAGTTTTTGTACTCACAAGATCTTAATGGAAGACGACTTCAAACCGGCGGTTCAACATCAAAGAAGGGTGAATCCAAAAATTCATGAGGTTATCAAAAAGGAAGTTATCAAACTCCTTGATGCCGGATTGATTTACCCTATCTCTGATAGTCCGTGGGTGAGCCTCATTCATTGTATGCCTAAGAAGGGTGGCATGACCGTAGTTGAAAATGAAGATAATGAGTTAATTCCTACTAGGTTAGTTACGGGATGGCGCGTTTGCATTGATTACCGTAAGCTTAATGATGATACTCGTAAAGACCATTTTCCGTTGCCTTTCATGGACCAGATGCTAGAACGTTTAGCAGGGAACGAATACTATTGCTTTTTAGATGGATTTTCCGGATATTTTTAAATTCCTATTAACCGCAAGACCAAGAGAAGACCACCTTCACTTGCCCTTATGGGACATTTGCCTATCGACGTATGCCTTTCGGTTTATGTAATGCTCCGGGTACGTTCCAAAGGTGCATGATGGCCATTTTCTATGACATGATCGAGGAAACGATGGAGGTCTTCATGTACGATTTCTCGGTCTTTAGGGATTCTTTCTCTTCATGCCTCTCTCATTTAGACAAAATGCTAAAACGGTGCGAATACGCCAACTTAGTTCCAAATTTGGAGAAATGCCATTTTATGGTGAAAGAAGGCATTGTTCTAGGACATAAGATTTCTAAATCCAGGATTGAGGTCGACAGAGCTAAAGTTTATGTTATAGCTAAACTCCCTCATCTGACTTCCGTTAAAGGCGTTCGAAGTTTTTTAGGTCACGCCGGGTTCTATTGTCGATTTATTTAAGATTTTTCTAAAATCGCCCGTCCGATGACCCATCTTCTCGAAAAACAAACTCCGTTTATTTTCTTGAAAGAATGTATTGAAGCGTTTAATATACTTAAGAAAAATTTAACCGAAGCCCCAATTTTAGTTGCCCTCGATTGGGACCAACCATTTGAAATTATGTGTGACGCTAGTGATTTTGCGGTAGATGCGGTCTTGGGGCAACGAAAGACCAAACATTTTCAGCCTACACACTATGCAAGTAAGACCATGACGGATGCTCAAGCACATTACACTACTACGAAAAAAGAGTTATTAGCCGTGGTGTATGCTTTAGAGAAATTCCGGCCTTACTTAGTCTTATCAAAGGCCATAATGTATACGGACCACTCGGCTCTTAAGTATCTTCTTGCTAAACAAGATGCTAAACCGAGATTGCTCCGGTGGATTCTCCTACTCCAATAATTTGATGTCATTATTCATGATAAAAAAGGAGCGGAGAATCTCGCGGCCAACCATTTATCAAGATTAGAAAACCCTCATCAAGGTGATCTCGAGAAAAAGGAAATTACCGAAACATTTCCTCTCGAGACCCTCGGAATGATATCTTTTCATGGTGATTCTAGTACCCCATGGTTTGTCGACATTGCAAATTACCATGCGGGGAATTTTATAGTGAAAGGGATGTCGTCCCAACAAAAGAAAAAATTCTTTAAGGATGTAAAGCATTATTTTTGGGACGACCCCTACTTGTTTTGAATTTGTGTGGATCAAATGATTAGACGTTGTGTTACGGCCAAGAAGCCATTGATATCCTCACGGCTTGCCATAATGGACCCACCGGGGGACATCATGGTGCGAACTACACCGCTAAGAAAGTTTTTGATTCCGGTTTCTATTGGCCGATAATTTATCCCGATGCCCATGACATGGTAAAGTCATGTGACTCATGTCAACGTCAAGGCAAAATCTCCCAAAAGGACGAAATGCCTCAAAATGCAATTCAAGTTTACGAGATCTTTGACGTGTGGGGCATCAATTTTATGGGACCATTCCCGTTTTCTCAAGGGAACAAGTACATTCTCGTGGCCGTCGATTACTTGTCTAAATGGGTTGAAGCAAAAGCGCTCCCCACTAACGATGCCCAAGTTGTTGTTAAATTCTTGAAATCTCTTTTTGCCTGATTTGGAACTCCTCGTGCTATAATTAGTGATCGCGGTACCCATTTTTGTAATGATCAATTTGCTAAAATCATGCTTAAGTATGGAGTTACTCATTGTTTTTCTACCGCGTATCATCCACAAACGAGTGGACAAGTGGAGGTTTCAAATTGTGATTTAAAACGTATTTTAGAAAGGACCGTAGGTGAAAACCGTGCTTCATGGTCCGATAAGTTAGATGATGCATTATGGGCCTTCCATACCGCTTTCAAAACACCCATTGGGTGCACTCCTTATAAGCTCATGTACAGAAAGGCTTGCCATCTTCCTATCGAACTTGAACACAAGGCCTATTGGGCCTTGAAATATTGTAATTTTGACCTTAAGACCGTGGGTGATCACCGAAAAGTTCAAATGAATGAATTAAATGAACTTCGGGATCAAGCTTACAAGAATTCTTTAATCTATAAAGAGAAAACAAAGAAGATTCATGACTCCAAGAGTAAAAACCCCGCGTCTTTAACGTGTGATCAGTTCTTCTATTCAATTCTCGATTAAAGATTTTCTCGAGAAAACTCAAAACCCGTTGGACTGGACCGTTCACCGTTCCTCAAGTTTTCCCTTATAGAACCATCGAGTTATCTCAATCAAATTGACCAAATTTCAAGGTGAACGGTCATAGACTTAAACACTATTCTGGAGGGGACATACCACAAATGGTTTGTCCCCGGATCTCCAAACCTTCCCAATGGACCACTAAATTTGGGGTCGATCAGCTTGTGACTCAGATAACAAATACAATGCGCTTCATGGTGCAACCCATGCTTATCCTTAGTACTAGTAAGTTAGATATAATATTTATTAATAAGTGTGATATGAGGAGGATCGCCTCTTCCTTTCCGGTGTTTTTGTTTTGTGTTTTAAATGCCCAGGATTGCCTTGATTTTGAAGACTCTCATCGCTCATTGAGGTTTTGTCCATCGTCCACATCGACTTCAATCATTACCTTGATTATTATAAAGGGAAATCTGATATCACTAGAATCTTGTGATATAACGTTTACTAGTAGCATAATTAATAAACGGCTTTAGATTTTGCTTAAGACCCCTTAATATGTGATCATGCTTGAAATAAGTAGGGGGTGACAGTCTCACATGAGGACAATGTGTAAAGTTCTAGTAATGTGGGGGGGGATATAATCGATTTGATCGTAACTTGCAGTCTGAATGTCCTTCACGCAACTCCGTTTTTCCCTCCAAAAATAGCAAAAATATTGCCCAAAATTAATTTTTTTCAAAAATTTGAGAATCGAAGTGTTTTGACACGTAGTTTTGTCTTTTTAAGGATAAATTTTGACTTGATCGAGCATGTTGCGCTCTAGCTTGCCCCTTAACTTATATAAATCTAAGCTTTTGCTAGTCTTTTATACAAAACTTTAAAACGTAACTTCCAGCTTGAAAAAGCAAGAGTTTGTCAAGTTTCCATATAGACTTTTAATATGAAAAGCTTATTTTATTAGAGTAAGCATTGCGCGATCTTTTATTAAAGATTTTGAATATTGCGATGAATGAGAAATGATAGAGTTTTATATAAGTTAGATGCTAAACATAGAGTAGTTGGATCTCTTTAAGGCTCATAGAGGTTAATTGTGGCTTTTTGCTCCCACCAGCTTAATAAACATTATATAATTGTTGAATAAATAAAGTTGCTTTAGGTTTTTACGATTCTTAGTTTAGATCACTTCGTAAAGTTTCCTTCTGGTGAAAGTAAGGTACATATCAAGGTTTTGTTAGTGTTTGTGGAAATAGGCTTACTGATTTTGTCCTGAAGGCTCGCTACCGTTGTCTCGATATTTAAAAGACCACAAGACTGAAATTTGGCTAATAATAATAATATTGTAACCGAAAGCCGAAAATAAGACCAACTACTCTTGCCAACTCACAACCGCTTTATTATTTTGATGTGGTAGGTCTTTAAAGGGTGGAGTAATATTAATAATAAAATATAAAACTGTGGGCGATAAAAGTTTACTGCAACTTTGCGTGCTTATAGACCGATGTTGCAGTCTTCTAAATAAGGCACATAGTAATAATCCGAGACTGATAAAAGTTTGCTGCATCTTGCCGGCTCACAACCGATGTTGCAGCCTTCTAAAAGGTAAAGTATCACCGAGTCAAAATAAGACTCCTGACCATGTCGGCTCTCATGACTCGATGTGGGCAGTTGTTTAAAGGAACCGAGGTTTACATAATGTTGCAATAAAAATAATAATAAGCCAAATTTCGACTCCGGGGGATTATCAAAAAGTAACCCCTAAATCGTAGGGCGAAATAAGAACCTTAATGTGACCTTATTCTCACGTCATATCGTCTCTTTAGAAGGATTTACAAACTAATTAATGGGTTCTAAACCTGGGTTTAACCTTTATATAAATAAGGTCTTTAAAATATTCGTCACAAATAATAATAATAAAATCTTTAGAGGATTTAGGAAATAAAAGAGCGGAAAGTAGCTATGCTTTCACAATTAGCATTTATGAGTAGTGTTAGCATCTTAACTTGTATTTAATGATGATTTCGTTTTTAAGCTTGGTTTATGGCGGGGTAACAAAATCAAGGATGATGAATTTAACCTTTTATTGTATTCTTGTTTCCTAGTGAAGTTTAATAGAATTGAATGATAAATAATAAATGCATAAAAATGGTTAAACGGGGGGCTTTTCAAAACTAGTGATTTCTTAATCCCCTTAGATGAACACTTAGCTACTTTTCTAGGTAATTAGTCTAAAGGGGTGAAATTTTTGGTTTTCTAAGTTGTATAATGACATTGGCGTGGGACACGGCAATAACTTAGTAGGGGGGTTTTATTGAAATGTGTTTAATCACATATCAATTAACCTTATTAGAATAAGCATAAACGACCAAAAATACTTTAAAATGCATTGTAATATTTTATATTTTGTGGTTCATGTTTTGCAGGTAACGGATAAATCACAAAAGGACAAAAATCAAGCAAAAATGACAAAATGCCAGCACGAGATTGAAAGAGTGCGAAAATACCAAAGTCGAAGGCGTACCTATCTTCTATGGACCAACCCGGGCCCACTTAATGGGCCGGGTCAGCCCATTAGTTTATAAACCGAAACGATTAATCCTTTAAGCCTTAAATCCATTATCTATAAACCTTTACTAATTTTCCTTGGCCCATGTAACCAAATCCAAGCCCAACTCCATCCCTGAGCCCAAATCAAAAAAATGATATAATACACGGGTCAAACACCCAGGTCAAACAAACTGTGGATCTTTTTTTCCCTCCCATATTTCACCTCCATTAACAAAGCAGGGTAAAACCTCCCAAGTACAAGCTCATGTCCGTTTAGAAGGGTAGGACTGACAACACTGAAACCCTCCTTATCTACGCTGGCAATCCCTAGCAATATGATTGGCCAATTAGACGTGTACTTGATCCAACGACTCAAAGATTGAAGATTAGAGGCGGTTATGATTGGAGGGCCAAGATTAGAGATTGAGGGAGCGTCCTAAAGGGTAGAAGGTTCCTCTCACCCCTATAAATAGAGGGCTTAATCACTCAGAGAGGGTGTGTAGGATTTTAGCTTAAAATAGTTTTTAGTAGCTTATTATGTAATCTTAGCTTATTATTTTCTTTAATGTAATTTCTCTTTTCAAGCAGTTTGTAAGCCTACCTTTTAGATTAAATAAAAGTCATATTCATCTATGAGTTCACTTAAATAATTTTCTGTCCTTTACTTAAATGCAATTATGGATTTAAAAGCGTAAATAAGTAATAACTAGATGAAGCTCAATTAGCTGCTTTACTATTATTAAGCTTCTGCTAGTCAGTTGCTAACCCTTAAGCTTAAATTAAAAAAGCATCCACTTCAAAATCACTCAAAATTAACTTAGCTTATGTTTTGGATGATAAGCCAGATTGGGATGGGCTTATGGACACTACCAGCTTGTTTCTAACAAGCTGGAGCTTGTAGAATAGCTCCTTTGAGCATTTGTGATCCTTGTTTGAGCTAGGATCAAGGTATTCTTCTTTTACTCTTTATTTGTAGCTTATTATCTGTTCTGCTTATCCATCTGCTTATTTGCTTAACTTGTTCTTGATTATTGCTTATTCCTAGTATTTCATATGCTTAGATCTTAGTAGTTTAATAGTTCTATTTAAGTTTTAAATTCATTAGTTAAATATAGTGTTAAAACTGTCTCATAAATAGCATAATTAGTTTATAAGCTAGCTTATTGGTTTGTGCTTATTATTTTGAATTAGTTACTTAAAAGTCCTTTAATATAGTTATGCTTAATCTGTTTTTAGTTTTACATGCTTAATAAGGTTTAAATCAGCTTAAAAATGTTGTTCAAACTTATTAAGGGGTGTTTGGCACAAGAAGTACTATCCTTGGTTAGTACTGTTTGATTGCTTTGTGCTTTTAAGCCAAGTTTAATAAGCTTAAATTAAGCTTATAAGATAGTTTTAATATGTAGTAAAAGCTTAATTCTCTAGTTTAAGGTCTAGTGTATTAGTGTTTTGTATCTGTGGTACTCTTGCTTTCTAAATTAGCTTATTAGTTTAGATCTTATTAGAGTGCTATTTTGTGTTAATTTTGTGTTAGATTTGAATTTAAAATGCAGTAGTATAAGTTTTGTTTAAATGAGCAATTGTCCTTTGATTTTGAGTCATATCTGTTATAGAACCTAAGCCTCTTTTTCAAGGTTCAAAATCTAGTCTTCAAGAGCAAATCTAAGTTAGATTAAGCTTATTTGAGGGTCTAAAATTGGTAGCATGAGCTCTCTAAGGTACAATCTTGATCTGTTTAAGCTTTTTCTTAAATTTCATTAGCTTAATCTAAAAAGCCAAAAAAATAAGTTTAAGTCTGTCAGTTTTTAAGTTCTTTTTTATAGCTTATTTCTAAACCCATTTCCTTAAATCTTGTTTTTATATGTTCTTTGGATGCTAAAGTTAATCTGTTTTTAGCTTATACCTTATTTCAAGTGCTTATTAGGTCTTAAGCTTAACTCAAAATTAGTCCATATTGTCCTTTAGGACTGGCGAGTTTAAGGTATGTCATTGCTTTTAGCTTTTATAGCTTTTCAGGCTAGATTTATTAGTTAATTTCTTGTCTTATAAGCTTATTAAGTCTAAGTAGTGATCTCTTTGTTAGCTTTTTGAATTTTTCCATTTGCTTAATAAGTCTAAAAAGCCAAACATTTTTGCTTTTAAGTCATTAGCTATTTTCTTTGAAACTGACAATTTTAATCTTCTTAATTCTAGCTTATTTTTCAGCATTGCCAAAAAGTTCTTCACAAAAAGTTTGTTATTTTAGCTTATTTTTAACCTTTTCAAAACGAAAATTAAAAATAAAATGTTTTGTAAAAAGAGATGGTCACAGGATTCGAACCTGTGACCTCTCCCTTTCATACTCAACACCTCACACACACAACACTTAACCAACTGCCCTGGGTTCTTTTTCATTTCTTCTTTTGCCTTTAACACTAATTAACGTATTTAGGTTTAAGCTTATTTTTTTATAACTGCTTATATTGTTTCAGCTTATTACTCACTCGATTTATTTTTCCTAAGTTTTAGATTAGTTCATAGTATGTATCAATAAATTTTTTATAAGAATTTTAATAATTAGTTTACTATTTTTAATATTTAATTTAGATTAAAACTGTTTTTAGTTCATAATAAATAAAATAAAAGTCAAAAAAATATAAATCTTTTTTCTAAAATTATTTTTAGTCATTTAGGATTTATAAAAAAAATAGAATTAGGGTTAAATTTTAATTAGTCGCGTTTTTAATTCCCGTTAACGTTTTTAGCTTAATTCCTTAGTTGCCTTATTTGATTGTTTACTTTAATTTGCTTTCCTTTGCGTTTTTAGAATTAGAAATAAAAAACAAAAATATTTGATATTCAAGCATCAAACAAAATACTTTCGTGAAATTCAAATTCACTTCTTGTAGACACTCGGGAAATATACTATTGTTAGTCCTCAAGCAATTCTATATTAAACGGGAAACTCTTTATATTATAACTATTTGGTATTATTTTAGAATATATATGTTATTATATATATATACTATTATTATATTCAAATCAGTTTTTGGCGCCGTTGCCGGGGAAGAGGTGTACGATTTTTTGTGAAGTATTTGAAGTTAGTGCCTTGAAGATCCTTCCTCGTGAAGTTATCCTTTTTAATTTGTTATTTTCTTTTATAAAACCATAAAAATACAAAAATATTTTATTTTTTTTATAAAATACCAAAAAAATTAAAAAAACATAAAAAAGACAACCGTTGTGTCACTTGTGAAAACAACTCACCTTTAGATTTACAAACTTTAAGAGAGTTTTAAGGAGGGTCGATCCAACGAACTTCGACCCAAAAGGAGAAGGTTTTTAAAAACGCTTCGCTTACCCCTCAGTCCCACCCTTCTTGTGCTTTTTTCTAAAGAGCTACCGTACACTTGTTCGATTTTAATCGTTACAAAAAATAGTTTCATTTATTAAAACTGTTTTTAGTGCATGAGCACTCGCTCTAATTCTTCTAATCTATTTTCTCCGCTTCGAGACCCCGAGAGTCTTATTTAACGAAGGAATTTAGGTGAACCGTCATCTCTTTTCTACTTCGAAGGAGTTATGAGCATTCCTCATAATAACATGGGACCGCCTCCTGCGGGGCCTCCTCCTCCTAATAATAATGGTCCACCTCCGGTAGTGAGACCTAACGGGCCAGCTTCCCGATCGATGGAGGAGTTGTACCAACCATCTATCGATGGACGGGGCAGACCTATTTCCCCTATTCCAATTCAAGCAACGGATTTTAGACTTCGTCATCACATGATACAACAAGTTCAAAATACTTGCCAATTTCACGGATTGCCGGGCGACGATGCCAATAGACATATTGATAAATTTTTGGACATTACTCAACACATGAAACAAAATGGGGTCTCCGATGACGCCCTTCGCTTGTCTCTTTTCCCATATTCCTTGACACATCATGCTATCGCATGGTATGATCGTCTTCCAAGGAATTCTATCCACTCTTTCGACGATATGATGAGGAAATTTCTCTCGATGTATTTTCCTCCTTCCATGGTGACTAAATTAAGGAACGAGATCACGAAATTTGAACAAAAACTACACGAATCATTATTCGAGGCATGGGAGCGTTCTAAATTGTCCATTGATCGATGTCCTAACCATAACATGCTTTTAGTTACACAAATTATAACGATTTTACATGGTTGACATTAAGTCATCGGGAACACCATCAATTGCTTGGCATCGGGATAGGAATTTTATGCTAAAGACACCGAAAGATGTTACGAATTGATCGAGAACATGACCGCTCACCATAACCATTGGGACACTTCCGCAACTCGAGACAAGACATCTAGAAATATCTCCTCTACTACTTCTACCGGGAGTCCCGAAGTTATTTGACAATTGGAATTAATGAATAAGAATTTTGTAGAAATGATGAGACAAATACAATCAGTCAAATTTATGAATCCGAAATGCGAGACTTGTGGTGGTCCCCATTCCTTCACCGAAGCGCCCAGCCGCCGATGGCTACACTCAAAAGGCCGCTTATGCTACTACGGGTAATTATAACTCGGGGGTAATTCCTACCAACCGCAAGTCGGTGACCGTGAAATTAGCCTTAGCATCCGCTCGAATAATTACCTCGGACCACCCGGTTTCAATCAACCAAATGTGCAAAATAATCAAAATAGATACAATCAAAATCAAGGGAATTTTCAAGCCTCGAATTTTCAAGCTCCGAACAATCAAGGAAGAGGGCAAAATTTCAATCAAGGAAACAACAATTATCAAGCGCCTAATATTCAAGCTCCTAATCTTCAAGCTCTGAATTTTCAAGCTCAAGTTGGACCTACAAACGTGTTAACAAACTACTTGAAGAGTAATGAAGCTACGTTAAGAGCAAATGCAAAAAAAAAACACAAATGACGAAACATATGAAAAACGTAATTGGCAAATGAGTTCAAATCTACGATTGATGCAAGAACCAATAAAATAGAAAATCAAAACAATCAAATAATGAACATATTAACTAATATGCAAAATCAAAATTCCTCGGGTTCGGGAACACTTCCTAGTAATACCGTTGCTAACCCGAGAGGTGACGTGAAAGCTATTACCACCCGAAGTGGTGTTGCTTATAATGAACCTACGATTCTACCTACTCCTTCTCCTTTCCTAAAGGAAGTGGAATGTGAAACCGAGGCGACAAAGGACAAGGTGCAAAATACAAGTTTTTAGGAAAGTACCGCATACAGCACATCAACCGGAGAATGAATGAAAGTCTAACCACCAGTTACATGCCAAGACCCAATTTCAAAGAAGCCCGAAGTTGCTTCCAAAAGCCTAAACCCTAAACACGTCAATAAACCTTATCCTTCGAGGCTTAATGACCAAAAGCTCCGTGAAAAAGCTAATAATCAAATGTTGAAGTTTCTTCAAATCTTTCAAAGATTACACTTCGATATTAGCTTCACGGATGCTCTTCTTCATATGCCGAAGTTTGATTATATGTTTAAAAGTCTTCTAAGTAATAAGGAAAAGTTGTTTGAATTAGCAAATACTCCGTTAAATGAAAATTGCTCGGCGGTGCTCCTAAAAAAGTTGCCTGAAAAACTTGGAGACCCCGGCGAGATTTTAATCCCGTGTGATATTTTCTGGACTAGATTAATGCTTAGCTTTATTGCCGCTCTTGGCGTCTAAAAGCATTAAATCTAATGCCTCTTTCCGTATGGAAGCAGCTTTCGCTCCCAGAACTCACTTCGACCCGCATGACACTCGAACTCGCGGATCGATCAGTTGCTCATCCAAAAGGTGTCGCCGAAGATGTTTTTGTGAAAGTAGGAAAGTTTTTATTTTTGGCTGAATTTGTTTAGAATTACGATGTTGATGCCTTTGGGTTCCCTCCATCCTCGGGAGACCTTTCCTTTAGGACGCAGAGCTTTAAAATCGATGTTTATGTGAAGAATTAACTCTACAGTCGAGATGAGCCATATGTTGAAAGTCGGGGCAAACTTTGAGATACTAAACCCGTAGTTACGAAAACGGTTAATCAAGTCCAATGTCATAGACGTTTCTTGTGCGATATATGCTCAGAGAAGTGCTCAGAATTTTCGGATAAGTTCGTCAAGTGGCAATCCCCACTCCTTCGTATCCTATCACCGCTTCAGTTCTTCCCCCGTCTTACACTCCTTTTGAAGGAGGAATTTTCATTTTGGAAGAAAATTGAGCACTTTTACGTACCCCGGAAGAGCTTTCTAATTTAGATGATGATTATTACGACACGGAGGGAGACATTCTTTACCTTGAAAAATTGTGAAATGAAGACCCGTCTCTGACTCTCCCTCCGATGAAGAATGATGACCTTAATCAAGTTGATGTTACTATGACAAAGCCTTCAATCGAAGAACCTTCGGAAGTCGAGCCTTAAGGATTTACCTTCTCATTTAGAATATGCATTTTTAGAAAGAACCGATAAATTACCCATTATAATTTCTAAAGAGTTAAAAGATGAAGAAAAAGCCGCCCTTTTAAAGGTTCTTAAGTCACACAAATGGTCCATCGCATGGAAGATTTCCGATATTAAGGGTATCGACCCTAGTTTTTGTACTCACAAGATCTTAGTGGAAGACGACTTCAAACCGGCGGTTCAACATCAAAGAAGGGTAAATCTAAAAATTCATGAGGTAATCAAAAAGGAAGTTATCAAACTCCTTGATGCCAGATTGATTTACCCTATCTTTGATAGTCCGTAGGTGAGCCCCGTTCATTGTGTGCCTAAGAAGGGTGGCATAACCGTAGTTGAAAACAAAGATAATGAGTTAATACCCACTAGGTTAGTTACGGGATGGCGAGTTTGTATTGATTACCGAAAGCTTAATGATGCCACTCGTAAAGACCATTTCCCGTTGCCTTTTATGGATCAAATGCTAGAACGTTTAGCGGGAAATGAATACTATTGTTTTCTAGATGGTTTTTCTGGATATTTTCAAATACCTATTGACCCGCAAGACCAAGAAAAGACCACCTTCACTTGCCCTTATGGAACGTTTGCCTACCGACGTATGCCTTTCGGCTTATGTAATGCTCCGGGCACGTTCCAAAGGTGCATGATGGCCATTTTCCACGATATGATCGAGGAAACAATGGAGGTCTTCATGGATGATTTCTCGGTCTTCGGGGATTCTTTCTCATCATGCCTCTCCCATTTAGACAAAATGCTAAAACGGTGCGAAGATACCAACTTAGTTCTAAATTGGGAGAAGTGCCATTTCATGGTTAAAGAATACCTTATCCTCGGCCATAAGATTTCTAAATCCAGGATTAAGGTCGACAGAGCTAAAGTTAATGTTATAGCTAAACTCCCTTATCCGACTTCCGTAAAAGGTGTTCGAAGTTTTTTAGGTCACGTCGGGTTCTATCGTTGATTTATCCAAGATTTTTCTAAAATCGTCTGGCCAATGACCCATCTTCTAGAAAAAGAAACCCTATTTATTTTCTCGAAAGAATATATTGAAGTGTTTAATATACTTAAGAAGAAGTTAACCAAAGCCCCGATTTTAGTTGCCCCTGATTGGGACCTACCATTTGAAATTATGTGTGATGTTAGTGATTATGCGGTAGGTGCAATCTTGGGGCAACGTAAGACCAAACATTTTTAGCCTATACACTATGCTAGTAAGACCATGACGGATGCTCAAGCACATTACACTACTACGGAAAAAGAATTATTAGCCGTGGTGTATGCTTTTGAGAAATTCTGGTCTTACTTAGTCTTATCAAAGACCATAGTATATACGGACCACTCGGCTCTCAAGTATCTTCTTGCTAAGCAAGATGCTAAGCCGGGATTGCTCCGGTGGATTCTCCTACTCTAAGAATTCGATGTCATTATTCGTGATAAAAAAGGAGCGAAGAATCTCGCGGCCGACCATTTGTCTAGATTAGAGAACCCTCATCAAGGTGATCTCAAGAAAAAGGAAATTAATGAAAGATTTCCTCTCGAGACCCTTGGAATGATATCTTTTCATGGTGATTCTAGTACCCCATGGTTTTCCAACATTGCTAATATACATGTGGGAATTTATGTTAAAGGATGGCGTCCTAAACAAAAAGAAAAAATTTCTTTTAAAAGGATGATGTAAGCATTATTTTTGGGACGATCCCTACTTGATTTAGGTTTGTGCGATCAAATGATTATAACTATGTGTTTTCAAGGCCAAGAATCCATTGATACCTCATGGGCTTTGCTAATGACCTACTGGGGACAATCATGGTGCAACTACAACCCTAAAAAAGTCCTTTGATTCGGTTTCAATTAGGCCCCGAACTATTTTATCGAGATGCCCATGACTTGGTCACACGGTGTGACGCTTGTCAACGTCAAGGAAAAATCTCGCAAAAAGATAAAATGCCTCAAAATGCAATTCAACTATGCGAGATCTTTGACGTATGGGGCATCGACTTTATGGGCCCGTTCCCGTCTTCTCGAGGGAACAAGTACATTCTCGTAGCCGTCGACTATTTATCTAAATGGGTTGAAGCAAAAGCCCTCCCCACTAATGATGCTCGAGTTGTTGTTAAATTTTTGAAATCTCTTTTTGCCCGATTTAGAACTCCTCGTGCTATAATTAGTGATCGTGGTACTCATTTTTGCAATAACCAATTCGCAAAGGTCATGCTTAAGTATGGAGTTACCCACCGTCTTTCTACCGCGTATCATCCACAAATAAGTGGACAAGTGGAGGTTTCAAATCGTGGTTTGAAACGTATTTTAGAAAGGACCGTAGGTGAAAATCGTGCTTCATGGTCCGATAAGTTAGATGATGCTTTATGGGCCTTCCGTACCGCTTTCAAAGCACCTATCGGGTGCACTCCTTATATGCTAGTGTACGGAAAGGCGTGTCATCTTCCTATCAAGCTTGAACACAAGGCCTATTGGGCCTTAAAACATTGCAATTTTGACCTTAAGACCGCAGGTGTTCACCGGAAAGTTCAAATGAATGAATTAAATGAACTCTGGGATCAAGCTTACGAGAACTCTTTAATCTACAAAGAGAAAACGAAGAAAATTCACGACTCCAAGATTAAGAACCGCGTTTTCAACGTTGGTGATCGGGTTCTTCTCTTCAACTCTCGATTAAAGATTTTATCGGGAAAGCTCAAAACCCGTTGGACCAGACCGTTCACCATTGCTCAAGTTTTCCCTTATGGTGCCGTCGAGTTATCTCAAACCGACGGACCAAACTTTAAGGTGAACGGTCATAGACTTAAGCACTACTTTGGAGGGGACATACCACTGATGGTTATCCCGGATCTCCAAACTTTCCCCATGGACCACTAAATTCGGGGATCGAGTCAGGCTCGTAGCTCGGTTAACAAAAACAAGCGCTTCGTGGGTGGCAACCCATGCTTATCCCTAATAGTAGTATAATAATGAATAAGTGTGATGTGAGGAGGCTTGACTCTTCCTTTCTTGTGTTTCGTGTTTTGTGTTTTATGTCCTGGATTGCCCGGATTTTGAAGACTCTCGTGCTTGTGGTTTTGTCCATCGTTCACTCGATCTTCATTCCTTAGCATGCTTATATATGGGAATCCGATATCCTAGATCTTATTGATTAACGTTTATCTATTAGCATAATTAATAAACGGCTTTAGATTTGCGTAAAGACCCCTTAATATTTGGATTATGCCTTGAAATTAGTATGGGGGTGACACACTCATATTGAGGACAATGTGTAGTTCTAGTATGGGGGATCTTTTGATTCGATCTTACTTGCATTTTCCTTGTCTTCACATAACCCCGTTTTGCCACCAAAAATATGCCAAAATTAAAAATTTTCAAAAATAGAATAAGTGTTTAGACACATAGTTTTGTCTTTTTAAGGAATAAATTTTGACTTGATCGAGCATGTTGCGTTCTAGCTTGCCCCTTAACTTATATAAATTTAAGCTTTTGCTAGTCTTTTATACAAAGGCTTAAAAACCGCGAATTCCCAGCTTGAAAAAAGCCAAGAGTTTGCAAGTTAATCTAATGATAACCTTTAAAATATGCAAGCTAAAGTTTTTATTAGACTAAGCCATATCACGAAATCTTTTGTAAAGATTTAATGTTGCCGAAGAACCAAGAAATTGATGAAGTTTGTTTTTATATAAGTTAGTATACTAAACATAGAGTAGTTGGTTCTCTTTAAGGCTCATGAGGGTAATGTGACTTTTTGCTCCCCCATTGCTTAATAAATTTATATAATTGTTGAATAAATAAAGAACTTTAGGTTTTTTTTTGATTCTTAGTTTAATCACTTTCGTAGAGAATCCTTACAGGTAAAGTAAGGTACACCATCGAGGTTTTTGTCAATGTGGGAAATAGGCTACCGATCATGACGGCTCCTAGCCGTTGTCCTAGGTAATCACAGGACTTGAAATTTGGCTAACAATAAATTCATAGATAATAAACCGAATCCGAAAAAAAGAACTCTGGAACATGTTGCGGCTCGCATAACACCGAAGTGATAATCGTTTTAAAGGGTGGAGGTAATAATAAAAACAAAACTGTTGCTGATTAAAATTTTTACTGTCTCTTGCCGGCTCACAACCGATGTGGCAGTCTTCTAAATAAGGCACATGGTAATAATCCGAGACAGATAAAAGTTTGCTGTATCTTGTCAGTTCACAACCGATGTTGCACCGAGGTCAAAATAACACTCATGTACCATGGTCGGCTCGCATACTGATGTGGAGTTTTGTTGCTCTAAAAAAGGGCCGAGGTTAATAATTGTTACAATAATAATAATAATAAAGCCAAATTTCGACTCCGAGTATCTAAATAAAGCTGCCTCCGTCTCCTGGACTCGTAGTTGAGTTGTTTCGGATAAAATAAAAAGGATACCCAAAAATCAACGAAATAAGAACCTTTTTGGACCTTCTTAATCCCACCCAAACGTCTCCTTTAGAAAAGGATTTCAAACTAAATTGTGGTTTAAAACCTTAACTGGGTTTATTTTATTAAATAAGGTCTTAATTTTATTTATTTGTCACCAATATTAAAATAAAACCCTTAGAGGTTTTAGGAATAAGGGGAGCGGAAGTAGCTATCATCCACAATTAAGCATTTATGAGTAGTGTTAGCATCTTAACTTGTATTTAACAATGATTTCGTTTTTAAGCTTGGTTTGGGGCAGGTGAAAATTTAAGGACGATGAATTTATCCTTTTAGTGTTTCTTGTTCCGTGAAGTTATGATATGAATGAATGATAAAAAAAATGCATGAAAATGGTAAAACGGGGTGCTTTTCAAAACTAGTGATATCTTAATCCCCTTAGATGAACACTTAGCTACTTTTCGAGGTAATTAGTCTATGGGGGTTGAAATTCTTAGTTTTCTAAGTATGTATCTATGACATTGCGTGAGGACACGTCAATAGTTTAGTATGGGGGATTTTGGTATGTGCTTAAATACACATACCTTTTGTCTAATAAAGCAAGCTAAAAAGACCAACAATGTCCAATAAATACAGAAAAATGCATTGTATTCGTTTGTATTGTGAATTGTGTCTTGCAGGAAATGGATATTGCACAAAAGGACAAAAACGAAGCAAAACGGACAAAACCGAGCACGGGAATGGAATGAGCGTGAAAAAAACGAAGCCGAAGGCGTATACATTTTTTATGGGCCAACTCGTACCCATTTTAATGGGCTGGGTCAGCCCATTAAGAGTTATACTTATAAACCCTTTAAAACTTAAACCTATTTATAAAACTTAGTCCAAATCCTTAAACCCTTATCAATTGCCTAGCCCAAGTAACCAAATCCAAGCATAACATCTCAAACCTAGGTCAAACTTGTAAAACCGGGTCAACGCCCCTAAATGTTATAATCAAAACACTTTACATCGTTTTCACTTTTCCCTCCTCTCCCATTTTTACACTCAACAACGCAGGGTAAAATCCCTACTCTCACACGCTCCCCTCTCCTTCTAGAAGCTCAATGACGCACGCAATGACGTTTTGGCAGGCCACGCTGGCAATCCTCTACTCTCCCATTGGCTATGGATGCGTGGCACATGATCCAAGGACAAAGGTACTCTTCATATTTCCATTTGTAGCTTAACACTGTTTTAGCTTATTTCTATTGCTTATTTTTGCTTATTTCTGCTTATTATATCTTATTATTGCTTAATATTATTAGCTTATAGTTTAAAAATCATTAGATCAAGTTTTTATAAAACAGTTTTAGAAAAAGCAAAAAAAAAATATGCATAGTAGTGTAGCTTATTGTTAAGTGTTTATTTGTGATTGAAATTTGCTTATTAGATATTAGTATACTTAGTTTATAATCCGTTTTCAAAAATCTAAGTTTAAAATAATTGTTTACAAGTTTAAAATGCAAAATTAAAAAATAAAGGGGTGTTTGGCACAAGCAGTGGTAAACATAGTTACCACTACTTGATCTAGTTTTAGTATTTAAGCCAAGTTTGATAAGCTTAATTTAGGTCTTATAATCTGCTTTAATAAGATTTTATGGTTTACATTAGAGTTTTAAGAGCTTATCTTTTAGATGTAAGAATCTGTGGTGTCAATGATTGTTCAAATTGCTTATTTCTTAGTTTATGCTTAAAAGTTGTTTTTAAGGGTTAGATGTAGTTTAAATATGGTCAATAGGTATAAGTTTGATAAGAGTTAGGTCTGCATTTTTTCATTTTTGGTTAGATTGAATCTGTCTATTTTCCTAAGTGTTTAGTTAAGCCAATTTAGATCTTAATTTTAGGTTAGCATTAGGTTGTTTTAGGTTCTGAATTTGCTTGCACAAGCTTATTGGGATACCATCTTTATCTGTTTAAGCTTATTTCATAAATTAGACTCCATTTAGCTAGATTATTTTTAGGCCTGCATGTAGCACTTAATGTTTTATAAAATTTGAAAAGACAAAAAACAAGGTGTCAACAGTCAGCTTTGCAGATTTTTTTAGGCTTATTCATTTTTCCAATTTTCTTAAGCTTTTATGTGCTTATTGGTCATAACTCTAAATCTGTTTTTGGTTTTTAGCTTATTAGCTTTAAAATTTAGCTTAAAGAATAGTAAATGAGTCTGTCAAGTCCAACTTAGAGTTAACTGACTTTTGTCTTTCCAGCCATTTTAAGCTTATCATTTTAGCTTATTTTTTATTTTAAGTGCTTATTAAATGTAGATAAGAGTCTGTTTCAGCTTATTTCTTTTTAGTTTAGCTTATTTAGTCCTCTAAGCCAAACAGTCCTTATATTAAGTAATTCTACTCTTTTTGTTTTCAATCTGTCTTAAAGTGCTTATTTCTGCTTATCTTTAATTTCAAGATCTAAGTTTTTTTTATAAAAAGTACTTGTTTAGCTTATTACCTTAACTGTTTTTAAAAAGAAAATAAAAAAATATTTTTGCAAAAAGAAAGGTCATAGGTTTCGAACATGTGACCTCTCCCTTAACTCCCAACACTTTAACACACACTCTCTATACCATTTGTGCCCTTGGGTCTTTTCTGTAAGACCCTTTGGCCATTTGCTTTATAAGGGTATTTTTAGGTTTATGCTTATCAGCTTATATAAGCTTAATTAGCAGCTTATTCGTTTAGCTTATTTGTCAAATTTATTTTTCTTACATCAGGAATTGTTTAAAGTATTTTCTATAAATTTTCCAGATTTTTATAAATTAGTTTAATATTTTTTATAATATTTTTAGATTAAAACTGTTTTTAATTCATAATAAATAAAATAAAAGTAAAAAAATATAACTCTTTTTTTTAATTATTTTTAATCATTTAGGACTTTTAGAATTTAAATTTACATTTTTAGGGCTTAAATTTGATTTACTTGCTTGTTTAGTCGCGTTTTAGGATTCCCGTTATCGTTTTCTAGCTTTAATCTTAATTGCCTTATTTGTTTGCTTGCCTTTATTTGTTTTTGCGTTTCATAAGTAGAAATAGAATCAGAAACCCAAAATATTGATTATTCAAATCACGCGATCACAAACTTAACCGATTCTCAATTCACGCTTCGTCGAGGAAACGACCCGGGAGGTTCTTGAATTTACTTGGGTTAAAAGTAATCTTCTTAAATCTTTATGGAATACTTATTACTATACTGTTATTGATATTATCCTTATATACGTATTTGGAGACCAATCACATCTGCAATTATCTGCTTAGCCACAAACAAAAAGTTCAACTTTTCCAAGTATATTTTTGAAAGTATGGTGAAGAACTCAGATAATGAGGGTAAATTCTTAATGTATCCAAGATTTGTGCAAGTGTTTTTGAATAAGCAAATGGAAGGGATGTCAAGTTAGAAGAGGATATATGTTACACCCTCTCATATAAAGAAGATTTTTGCTAACATGAAAAGGTAAGGAAAAGGATTTTCTGGTAGGGAAACACCCTTGACTTAAAGATTCCTTACTATATATATAATATAAATATTATAAATATATAATAAGATAATATCAATAAAATCAATGAATAAACCGGAAGTAGTATATGATATTCCCGGGCTGTTTATCCCCCACGAGGAATGCAAAGGAAAATCGTTTGTCGATTTGATAATTGATGTTTGAATGACAAAGATTTTGATTTGTTTTCTAATTCTACGGGAAAAATTAATGCAATTGACTAAAGACAATTAAGGCACACAAATTTAAACTAAAAACGCAAACGGGAATCCTAAAAACGCGTCTAAATTATCAACTAAGTCAAAATTAAACCCTAAAAATGCAAACTTAGTTTCTAAACTGCTAAAACGACAAAAGAAAATTTTATAAAAAGGAGTTATATTTTTTTGACTTTTTAATGATTTTTTATGAATTAAAAGCCTATTTAATCTATTTAAAATCCTAAAAAATGACAAATTAATCCTTAAAAATTCTAAAAAATGATTTTCTACTTTAGAAAAGTCTAAAATGTGATAAAAACTATAAAAAAGATTTTTCACTACTTTTTATGATTAAAAACTAATTTCTAAGATTAAATTAAAAAGCTAAAAATGAAAATTAAAATCTAAAAGTGATAAAAATGATTTTAAAACTCGTAAACCTCAAAATATTAATTCTAAAACTAAAAGCTATTTTTTTGTATTTTTTTGATTAATTTAACTATTTTTAAATGACTTTTAAAAATTTTAATCTACGGAAATTAAATAAAAATAACAAATAAAGTTGGAAAAATAATGAAATAACTGAAAAATCTAAAATGATGTAAGAGAATGCAGAAAAATAAGCTGTTCACGCAGCTTATCAAATAAGCCTCAAAAAAAGAAAGCCCATAAGCTACGACTTATATATATAAAAAGGAACTCCAACAAGATGGTAAAAGAATTTAATGGTGCAAAAGACTAACGGGAAAAGACCCCAAGTGCGCGTAGTGGTGTGGGTGTTGATGTGCTAAAACGTTTGGGTGAGTGTGATAGGACCCCCGGAGTTCGAGCCCTGCTCACTTGGGACTTCCCCTACTCCCAAATGTTTTTATTTTCCATTTTTTTACAACTTTTTTGTTAAGCTAAAAATAAGCAACTTTTGTAAAGACAAAATTTTTGAAACTTAAAAATAAGCTCAGAAATAAGCTGAAAAGGTTGACAGAATGCTTAATTTACACTAAAAGGCTAAATGCTAAACTGTTAAGCTATTTTAAGTATAAATAAGCAAAGAAACAAATTAAATAAGCTAAGACAAATGATAAGCTATACTTAATAAGAAACAAAGAACAAAAATAAGCAACTAAAAGGACTTAAACTAAGCTTAAAATGACAGAGTTCTTAAAAAGGCTTTTTAACTTAAAATCTTAAACTAAAAGTGCCAATAAGCTCAAATAAGCTCTAACTTAAAGTAAATAAGCTAAAAGGGACTTAAGCTAACCTAATAAGCCATACTAAACCTAAATTAAGTAGAAACAATAAGCAAATAAGCTTAAATAAGCAAATGAGCTTTTTGGCTCACAACTATTAAGCAAACAGCTAAGAGAGGACTTTTTGAGCTTAATTTTAAGCTCCAAAACAGATCCTTATGGCTTAGCAACTTATAAGCCCTTAAAGCTTATCCAAAAATCTACTTAAATCAAAAATCAAAAAGCAGTTTGAAATTCAAATAAGCCTTTAAAAACTGTCTACTCAGATTACAACACTTAAGAAATTTTTTAATCTTTACAAACCCTACTTTTGAGCTTAAAAATAAGCCAACAAACAGATCCTTATAGACCTAAGACCTTAAAACAAATTAAATTTAAGCCTCAAAGAACAAGTATCAACTTTCAAAACGCATTTTGAAATTAAGAATAAGCCACAGTAAGCAAATGAAAAAGCTATTTCTTCTTTAAAACTCACTTAACCAATTGTTGACAAATTTTTACAAATCATAAACCAAACTTGCAGACCTATTGGACCTTGTTCCTAACTTGTTTTAACACTTAAACAAACTCAAAAACATCATAAAAACTTGACATACAAAGATCTAATCACACAACTGATTAAATGAGCTTACGAGTTCACAAATTCAAACATTGGGTTAAACAAACTATGATTTTGAGATTTATTACTTAAAAACTTAAACTAACTCACTTTTATGACTTCTTTTATCTAATCTAACTTAACTCAAAAGCACAAAACAAGTTTTAAACCATTTTGACCCATTTTCACAGTTAAGCCAAACACCCTTTTAAATTATGTTTTGGTATTTTTAACTTGATTAAAGCTATTTAAGCCAAAATTTTGCAAAGACCAGATGTTTTATAGATTATAGAGAACCTAATGAGCAAATTTAAACTTACAAATAAGCCATGTTAATAAGCTAAACAACTATGCTATTTTATGAGCTAATTGAGACAAATTTTAAGACAACTTGCACAAATGGATTTAAAACTACAACCTAAGCATCTTTAATACTAAACATCATTAATAAGCATAAAAAAGCAGATATAAGCAAGCAATAAGCAAAAATAAGCAGTTGAATAGTAAATAAGCTAAAAATGGAAAAATGAAAACTTACAAAGCCCTTGCTTAAACAGGGCAAACAAGCTTAATAATAAGCTGATCTACAAGCTCTAGCTTGTCAAAGACAAGCTAGTGAAACCCATAAGCCCATCCAGGTTTGGCTTATCATCCATTTAAGCATTCTTTTTTTATTATTATTTTTAGCATTTTTATGAATACAATAGTATTTAAAAGCTTTAAACAGTAACAAAGGCAAATATTAAGAAGCTAAAAGCTTAGTGAAGCTCTTAAGTTAGATCAATAAGCTGCATCATAGCAAAAAAAGCCCCCCCTTTTTTTTTTTAAAAAAAAAATATGGGTTTTTTTTTTTTTTTTTATGTAAAGTGATCAACACAGAATCTTAAAAACAATACCTCAAAACTTTTTCATTAATCTTAAAACATTGGAATTTAAAAGACAATAAATAAAACATTAAGTAAAATAAGCTGAAAAATTAACTAGATTAACTAACTACCTCTAAGGGCTTACAATGTCCTATTTATATAAAAGCTAAGAAGGTTCTAGGTCCTCTTTGATGTGTGCTTTCTTCGTGAGAGGGACTGGGGGTGTGCTTGTTGTGTGAGAGCTTCAAGTCTTTCATCTCATCCATTGATTATGAGTGGTGCCCAAGCCCTTTGATCTTAACCTTTCAATCTTTGTCATTTACCCTTGACGAATGGGGGATTATGGGATTGCTAAGGTGGCGTTTGGCCATTTGTGGAGTGGGGTAGAAGGGGGGGTGGTGATGTTTAGGTGTGGGTCGACAAGGTGGAGAGGATGGAGGAATAGTACTGGTTCATTTGGCGGGTAGTGAAAAAGTGTTTGAACTTTGGCAAAATCAGTCCCCCAAAGTATACTGAGTTATTGCATGGTAAGTCCTTGTGGTGATATAAACTCTAACAGCCGTTTGGTTTATATGTTGGTTTGTTAAGTCCTTGTTTGGGCTTGACATTGGGCCGTGCATAGTATAAAAGGGATATTGGGCCCATATAGCTTATAAGTCTTGATAATATTGCTTAATGGGTTGACCCGACCCATTAGATGGGTGTGGGTTGGCCCATTAAGTATTTCTTCATTTACGGCTCCGCCTTTGACTTTGATTTTGTCAGGGTTGACTTTGACTTTTTGACTTCTCACGCTCTTTTCCATTCCGTGCTCGGTTTTGTCCGTTTTGGCTTTGTTTTTGTCCTTTTCTTAGATATCCGTTACCTGCACAATATAGATGCAAAACATACAAATACGATGTATTTTTGGTACGTTTTTGGTCATTTAAGCACGTTTTTAATGGTCAAAGGTATGTGTATTTAAACACATACCAAAATCCCCCATACTAAACTATTGTCGTGTCCTCACGCAATGCTATAAGCAAACACTTAAGAAAACTTAGAATCTCGATCCCCCTCGACTAATTACCTCGAGAAGTAGCTAAGTGTTCATCAAGGGGAATTAAAGAATCAATAGCTTTGAAAAGCCCCGTTTTTACCATTCTTAAAGATATACACTTATTCCTACACATATTTTTGTATTTTTCCTTTTTTTTATATTTTTCTTTTTAAGCAACTAACTTATTTGACTTTCGTTATTTTCATAACCGTTAGGGATCATAGAACAAGACGCATTTCAATCCCAAAATGCCCAAGAAGGATAAATTCAATTCATCGACCCGACTTTTTTCACTCGAACCCAAAACCAACTTAAAATGAATCACCGTTAAATATAATTAAAAAGCCAAACACTACACATGATGTGCAACTTGAACTTTTCACTCCTGACAATTAATTATAACTTAGTAAGTGCTATTTAAAATTTCACCATGGATCAACGTTGTTTGCTAAAATTTCAATGTTCACGTTCCACCCGAAGATAATGATGTTTGAAGGCGAGATTCATCCCAGTAGCGACTTTCGTCCTCGGCACATCCCAACCTTTGCGGCTAAGTAACTAGGCTTTTGAGCACACCACAGAGACTAGTATCGATACTCATGGACCTTCGGTTTTCAAAACTTCTTAGTTTCCCTTAATACATAGCTTATTTAGAAAACCACAACTTAAAATGGAAATAGTTCCCTTAAGTTTTTTTTTTTCAAAGCATATTTAAGATTTAAACGAAAAAGAGATTTTCCCTATAATTATTAAATCACACTTGACATTAAACATAACCATGATGCAATCGTAACCCTTGACCTTTTAGAAGGCTGCAACATCAGTTGTGAGCCGGCAAGATGCATCAAACATTTATCAGTCTCGATAATATCTTACTATGGGCTTTCTTAGAAGGTTGGTAACATCGGTTGTGAGCGGCAAGATACGCAAAACCTTTATCCAGCCCACAGTTTATATTATTTACACATAATTCTTATTTCATTTTTCAATCATGTTTTTCCATTTATTTTTGTATAATTTTTTTTTTAATTTTTCCAACGAAAATTTTACATATAGAAGACTTCTTTATAGGAAAAATTTAAGTTATAAAATTTGAACTAAGATTAAAAAATATTATTTGACATACATCTCAAAAATTGTTGATTTAAGTTTAATTATTCCAAAAATTAGCAACGTATTAATAGTCCCTGTTAGGAGCTATGGGAGAAAAAGCCACAAATTACATACATGACACTTAAGATTTCCAAATAATCCCTTGTTTAGGCATCTAACTCATACTTGACTTCTATCATGTTTTCGTTCTTCGCGTAGATTCTCGAATGCTTATCTAAAACTTAAGGAACAAGCAAGTGCTCAACACGCCGAATCGAGTCAAAATTTATTCTTATTCTACCCGGCAGGAAAGTCAAAATAGTGACAAAACACTTATTTTATTTTTGAAAATTTTTAAATTTTTTCATTTTTTTGGAATTTTGGTGGTAAAAACAGGATTACGCAAAAACAACGGTTGCAGGCACAATCAAATCGATAGATCCCCCCATACTAGAATTGAACATTGTCCTCAATGTTTTAAGAAGGGTCTCTACGTAAATCTAAGCCGTTTATTAAGTATGCTTAAAGATAAACGTTAGTTGATTATATTAGGATATTGGATTTCCTAAATGAAGCTGAGGATTTAAAGCTCTTGTGAACGAAGGACAAAACCAAGAGCACGAGAGGCTTCAAAAATCCGAGACAATCCTGGACAATCATCACAAAAACACAAGCAAACGAGAATGGAAGAGGCACACCTCCTTACGTCACAAAACATTTATTCATTACTACTACTAATATTAGGATAAGCATGGGTTGCCACCCACGAAGCGCTTGTTTAGGGTCACTAAGCTTGACCCATTCCCCGAATTCATTGGTCCTTGGGGAAGGTTTGGAGATCCCTAGACAAAACCAAATTGTGGTATGTACCTCTCAAAGTAATGCTAAGTTCAAGACCGTTCACCTTAAAGGTTGGCCTGGAGGGTTGGGATAGCTTCGACGTGCCGATAAGGTAACACTTTGGGCAAATGGGAATGGTCCGCGACCAACGGTCTTAGCTGCCCGAGAAAAACTTAATCGAGAGTTTAAAAGGAGACTTTGAATCACCGACGTTGGAAAAACGCGGATTTTGATCTTGGATCATGGATCCCTTTGACTCTTTCCCCCCTCCGCCTTTGCCGATCCAAAGAGTTCTCATAGGCTTGATCACGAAGTTCATTTAATTCATTGAGTTGAACTTTTCGGTGATCACCCGCGGACTTAGGGTCAAAGTTTGCATGCTTCAAAGGCCCAATAGGCTTTGTGCTCGATCTCGATCGGTAGATGGCATGCCTTCCCGTACACAAGCTTGTAAGGCGTACACCCGATGGGTGTTTTGAAAGCGGTATGGAAGGCCTATAGTGAATCATCTAATTTATTCGACCAAGAGGCACGGTTCTCGCCTACGGTCCTTTCTAAGATTCTTTTCAAACCACGGTTGGAAGAACTTCCACTTTCCAACTAGATTGGTGGTGATATGCGGAGCAAGACGATGAGTGACACCGTACTTAAGCATGACCTTTGCGAATTGGTCATTGCAAAAGTGCGTATCGCGATCAATAATGATAGCGTGGGGAGTTCCAAACCGAGCAAAGAGAGATTTTAAAATTTTTCAAACAACTTGGGGCCGTTTGGTGGGGGAGGCGCTTTAGGCTTTAACCCATTTCCAACAAGGTAATCGGCAGCCGACGAGTATTACTTGTTTCCCTCGTGAAGACTGGAAGGCCCCACATAAAATCGATGCCCCCACACGTCAAAGATTTCGAAAACATGCTGGAATTTTGGGTGCAATTCAATCAGTTGCGAAATCTTTCCCTTGACGATTGACAAGCAACACATCGGGTGACCAGCAAGGCGTCTCGTAAAAATTGTGGGCAATAAAACCCGTGTTAAAAACCTTTTTGGTGGTGTGTTTGGCACCGTAATCTCCCCCGGTGGGTCCCACAATTGCAAGCTTAGAGGATGTCAATAGCTTCTTGTCCCCCAATACACAACAGCCGATCACTGATCCTCACTAAATTTAAACAAATTAAGGGTCGTCCCCAAAAGTAGTGTTTAGCATTCTTGAAAAACTTTTCTTATTTTGGGAAACGACATCCCTTTAAACCTCAAAAAAAAAAAAATTTGAATTCCCCGCATGGTAAATTTTGCAAAAGTATCGAAAATCACGGGGTACTTGAGTCACCACGAAAAGTCACCATATTAAGTGTCTCGAGAGAAAACATTTCATTTATCTCCTTTTGGTCGAGCACATTTTCATAAGGATTTTCTAATCGGGAAAGATGATCGGCCGCGAGATTCTTGGCTCCTTTTGTGTCAATTACTTTGAACTTGAACTCTTGAAGGAGGAGAACCCACCGGAGCAATCTCGCCTTGGAATCTTTTACAAAGAGGATAAATGAGTGCGGAGTGATCCGTATACACAATGGGCCTTTTGTTTAAATGAGGTAAGACCGGAATTTTTGAAAGGCGTACCACATCGCTAACATTTCTTTCTCCGTTGGTGCAAATGCGATTCCGCCTCGTCATTGTTTTAAACTACATATGTAATAGGCCTCAAGGTGCCTTCATGACGTTGCCCTAAGACCGCACCTATGGCAAAGTCGCTTGCATCGCAACAAGAAGCTCAAAGGGGTATGTCACAATTCGGAGGCAAACAAGATTGGAGCTTCGGTAAGTTTTTTCTGTTAACATTTCAAAAGTGGAATACATTTCATCGGAGAAGATGAAACGGAGTAATTTTTCCTAAAGAAATGGATCAACGACCGGAGAAATTTTAGAAAAAATCCTTAATTAACCCGTTTGGTAGAAACCGGCATGACCGAGAAAACTCCAAACACCCTTTAACGGTAGTGGGATGAATTACATCGATTTTTGACTTATCTACCTCAATACCCGTTTCTGAATCTCTGGCCAAGTGACAATACCTACCTTAAAACCATAAAAATGACTATTTTCCTCCCAATAGACAAGATTGGTGTCTCCACCTTTTGAGCATCTTGTCCAAAACGAAAGGTAAATTCTGAAATGAATTCCCCAAAAACCAAAAATCCATACCCAGAAAGACTTCCAATGTTTTTCGATCATATCATTAAAGATAGCCATCATACACCTTTGAACTGCCCGATGCATTGCATTAAGCCGAAAGGCATTCGACGGTAGGCGAATGTTCCATAAAGACACTGAATGTGGTCCTTTATCATGAATCATGAGTGTCGAATTGGGAATTGAAAGTAACCCAAGAAACCATCGAGAAAACAATAGTATTCGTTTCCCGCTAGTCTTTCAAGCATTTGATCCATAAACGGTAATGGAAAGTGGTCTTTACGAGTGGCGTCATTTAACTTTCGGTAGTCAATGCTTACACGCCACCCCGTAACCAAACGAGTCGGGATCAACTCATTTTTGTCATTTTCAACAATGGTAAAGCCACCTTTTTTTGGTACGCAATGTATGAGGCTCACCCAAGGACTATCCGAGATCGGGTAAATTAATCCGGCGTCAAGAAGTTATTCAATCTCCTTTTTGATGACATCGTGGATTTTCGGATCCACCCGTCTTTGATGTTGGACCGCCGGTTTGTAGTCCTCTTCCATAAGAATCTTGTAAGTACAAAATTCCGGGTTAATACCCTTAATGTCGGAGAGTTTCCAAGCAATGGCTCACTTGTGTGACTTTAAAACCTTTATGAGAGTGGCTTTTTACTCGACACTCAAGTCTTTAGCAATTATGACGGTCAACTTGTCGTCACCCTCCAAAAATTCGTACTCAAGATGAGGAGGTAAGTCCTTGAGTTCGACCTCTGGAGGTTTCAATCAATTTAAAGATTTTATCAATTATTTAAGCTTCACAATTTTAAGTTCTGTTTCGACTTAATAGGCAAATACATTCCTTGAGTGGGAGGGGGTAATGATAGATCATCATTAAGAAATGCTTTCAAGAAAAGAATGTCCCCCTCCGAGTCGTAATAAGAGTGATCAACTTCCGATGAAGTTCGGTGAAATTGGCTCATCTTCAATAGCTAGGAAAGCATCGGTTTCCTCAAGAAGAAAATCACTATCCCCGAAGGGAGTGAGAGTAGGAGAAGAGGTAGAAACAATTGGTTCCGTAGATGGAGTGGGATTGCCACTCACGGAAAATCCAAGAACTTCTTGAGAATACTCCTCACAAGCAATGTCAATGACGTCGATTCGGTTAACCGATATATCATCATAATTAGAGGAGTATCTCGAAGTTTGATCAAGATTGAATGTTACGGCTTTATTGCCAACACGAAGAGTTAATTCTCCCGCGTAAACATCAATCAAAGCACGTCCGGTCTTTAAAAAGGATCTCCCGAGAATTAGAGGAACTCGGGGATCGGCATCAAAGTCAACGACTACAAAGTCGGCCGGAAAATGGAACTTTCCCACTTTTATGAAGACATCTTCGGCGACACCGATCGGTCAAGAAATTGACCGGTCCGCAAGTTCGAGAGTCATACAAGTAGGAGTAAGTTCGGGAAGGGAAAGCATTTTCCACACAGAATGTGGCATGAGGTTAATGCTAGCTCCAAGATCGGCCAAGGCTAAGCATACATCCATTTCGGGAAAATCACAAGGGATGAGAAACTTGCCGGGGTCTCTAAGTTTTTTGGGTAACGTTTTGAGGAGAACCGCCGAGCAATGCTCATTCAACAGAGTTCTTGCTAATTCAAACAATTTTTCTTTATTGCTTAACAAACTTTTAATGGTCAAGGCAAACTTAGGCATGAGAATGAGAGCATCCGCAAAGCTAATGTCAAAATGAAAATCTTGGAAGATTTTGAAAAATTTCTCCATTTAGTTATTAGCCTTTTCGCGGAGCTTTTGGTCATTAAGTCTAGATGGATATGGAATTGACAGTTTCGGGTTAGGCTTCGGAGCACTAACGGGAGCTTCAACTGGCTCAACAACGGGCTCAGAATTTGGTACTTGAGTTTCAACTTGGACAACTGGAGGTTGGACATCTTCGGTACCTCCGTTATTAGTAGGAGGCACTGTGTCCTTTGTAACCTCGGTTTCACGTTCCACTACTTTAGGGGGAGAAGAAGAAGTAGTAGGAATCGTGGGTCCCTTAAAAGTAACACCACTTCGGGTGGTGATACCTTTCAAATCTTCCCTCGAGTTAGTAATGGTGTTACTCGGAAGAGTTCCCGAACTCAAAGTAAAAGCGGTATTCATTTTCATGAATTGACCAAACATGTTCTTAAGATCAAGATTGGAATTTGTCAACGAGGTCATGTTGGTTTGAATGTTTTTCAAAATGGCATCATTTGCCTTCATGTTGTTTGTGAACTCGGTGGTAGTCACAACTTGTGGTTGAGGAATCGGGGCTTGATGAACCGGAGTTTGGTAACCCGAGGCTTGATGAGCCAGTGCTTGATAAGCTGGAGGCGGGTTTTGAACATGACTAGCTCCTTGGAAGAATTGGTTTCTTCCTTGGTTGTTCCCCTGATTATGATTGTTGGTTCCTTGATTCCTGTTTTGGTAGTTTTGATTTTGATTGCTTCGGTTTTGATTCTGATTAAACCCTGGTGGTCCGAGATAATTGTCCGAACGATAGCTAAGTAGATTATGGTTACCTTGAGGTTGGTAAGAATTACCACCTTGATTGAAGGCTCCCGTAGCATATACGTTCTGAGTTTGGCCAACGGTGGCTGAACAATCATTGTAAGCATGAGGACCATCACATGTCTCACAGCTAGGAGTAACTGCTTTCACTTGGTGGTTTATTTGAAGTATTTTCATTAGATTTTTGTTGATTTCCGCCATTTCAAGCTTGAGAGCTACAATTTCCGGATTAGAAGAAGTGACAGAGCTAGATGACTCACTCCGTTGGGCTGAAGTGTCCCAATCATTGTGGTAAGCGGTCATATTCTCAATTAGATTATAGCACTCTTCGGGTCGCCTTTTTATAAAGGTACCACCGGCAACAGCATTGATGGTATCACGATGTCTTAAAGTTAGCCCGTTATAGAAAGTGTCTATTTGAGTGACGGGTAACATGTTGTGGTTAGGACAACGATCAATTGAAAGATTATAACATTCCCTTGCTTCGAATAACGACTCACCGGGACGTTGACGGAAATTGGTGATTTCATTTCTTAACTTCGTCACCATAGAGTGTGGAAAGTATTTTCCGAGAAACATTTTGGCCATTTGCTCAAAAGTGGTGATAGAATTCCTTGGTAAACGATCAAACCAAGCGGTGGCATGATGTGTCAAGGAGTGAGGAAAATGAGATAATAGACGAAGGGCGTCAGTCGTGACCCATTCACTTTGATGCTTTGGGTGACATGCAAGAATTTGTCAAGATGCTTGTTTGCATCGTCACCCGGTAATCCGTAAAATTGGCAAGAATTTTGAACTTGTTGGATCATGTTATTTTTGAGTCCAAAATTGGTTGCTTGAATGTTGATCGAGGCAATTGGTCCACCCCTACCATTCAAAGTTGGTTGGCACAACTCCTCCATAGTCCGGAGGTCGGGAACTGGTTGATCACCTCCTCCGGGAGGAGGTGGTCCGTCATTACCGGCTTCGGTTGCGGCCATGTTAATTTCTTCGAAAGGATTTGGATCAACACGAGTTCTTCGAATTGTACGTTCGGGATCTTCAAGAGGTGGAACAAGATTCCTGGTAGATGATCGAGTGCTCATACACTAAAAAGAAAATATAAAAAGAGAAATTACACTAATTAATTTTTTTAACTTTTCAACAATTTTTTCAAAGATTTATTTTAATTACGGACAACGAGATAAGACAACTTAAACCTAATAATCAACAAGCTTCACGGTAGCTCTCTAAAAGAAAAACGCACAAAGGAGCGGAGGAGTAGGAAAGCGCGAAGCTATTAAAAACCTTTCTCCTTTAGGGTCGTAGTTCCTTGGAACAACCCTCCTTATACCCCTCTTAGAGTTTGTTTAACTTTCAAATGTAAGCCGTATCTCGCAAGTGACACAAAAGGTAAGTTTTTTTGATCTTTGGTTTGGGAACTTATTAATGATAATACTCAAAGTTGAGAGTATTATATGATTGATGCATTTTATTGATATATAAGGACAAATTTTTTATGTTTTTGATTTTTTTTCTTGTCTTATATATATACTAAAAAGAAAATGAAAAATATTTTTGTATTTTTGAATTTTTATAAAGAAAATAACTTCACAAGGAAGGATCTTCAAAGCACTAATTTTCAAACACAACGACAAACGCTTACACTCCTCCCCGGCAGCGGCGCCAAAAACTTGATGTGTATTCAATGGTATATATAAATAATAATATAATTAAATACTACTACGTATATTAACTAAAATAATTCAAGTGACCCTTGAAAAGTTCAAAGAAAGAACACCAAAGTAATCCGGAAGTAGTATAGAAGTTTATTCCCGGGTCGTTTATCCCCAACGAGGAGTGAATTGGAAAGTCGAGAGTTGGTTTGACATTTGATGTTTGAATGGAACAAGATTTTGATTTGATTTCTAAATCTACGGGAAAATTAATGCAATCTACACTAAAAACGATTAAGGCACACAAATTTAAACTAAAAACGTAAACGGAAATCCTAAAAACGTGACTTAAAAAAAACTAATTTTCAAAAAATTACCCTAAAATGATTTTTTCACTTTTAATAAACCCTAATTGACTAAAAAGTAAGAATAAAGAAAACTAGACCCAAAACGAGGTTAATTTGAGCATAAAAACACAAAAAACGTGAACGGGAATCAATCCCGTTCTTTAAAAAATGAAATTTTGAAATTTTAACCCTACGGAAGCAAAATTAATTTTCCTAGAAACTATTTGATAAAAGAAAATTTTCTAAAAAAGAATTGGATTTTTTTGACTTTTTTATAATTTAATATGAATTAAAAACGATTTTAAAAAGAAAAATTAATTAAAAATACTAAACTTAATGGGAAAATTCTAAAAAAATGCATAAAAGTCCTAAATGATGTAAATAATGCAGGAAAAATAAGCTAGATAAGTTAGCTTATCAAATAAGCTCGGAAAAGCTATTGATAAGCTACGAAGTATTATTAGAAAAAGAAAATGAAAACGTGGGTAAGTAATTAATTTTGTAAAACTCATGACGAAAAAGACCCAAGGGCGAGATGGTGACAGAATAAGCTATTTTTACACTAAGTCTAAAATGCTAACTGTTTGGCTTTTTTAAAACACATAAGCAAATGAAAATGAAAAATAAGCTAACACATGTAATAAGCTATATCTAAAAAGCATATAAGAACAAAAATAAGCACAAATGATAAGCTAGATTAAGCTAAAAAGGCAGAAATGCTAAAACGACTTAAAATACTTAGAATTTTACACTAAAAAGCAAATAAGCTCAAATAAGCTTAAACCAAAACTAAATTAGCTAAAAAGGACTTAAACTAACATAATAAGCTAAATTAAACCTAAATAAGCAAATGCAATAAGCGGATAAGCTAAAATAAGCAAATGAGCTTATGGCCAAAAATTGTCAATCAAAAAGCCAAAAAGGACTTTTCTAGCTTAAAAATAAGCTAGCAAACAGATCCTTATGGACTTGTGTAGTGGCTTTTACCTCTAAAAGCTTGGTCAAACGCTACTTAAATCAACAATCAGAAAAGAGTTTGAAATTCAAATAAGCACTTAAAAAGCTTAATGAAAAAGCTAGTTCAGAAAGATTCAACACTTACAAAAATTTTGCAATCTTAACAAAACAACACTTTTGAGCTTAGAAATAAGCACTTAAACAGATCCTTATGGGTATATAACCTTCAAACATATTAAGATTAGACCCCAAAGAACTCATAACAACAATCAAAAAGCATTTTAAAATTCAGGATAAGCTACAAAAAGCAAATGAAAAAGCCTTTTCTTCTTTTTTTAACACTTAGCAAATTTTGACAGATTTGGTCAAATGCAAGAAACACAATTGCAGGCTTATGACTTAGATTTCTAATGGATTTATGACTCAAACAAACACAAAAACATCAAAAATGCACAAGATTCAAAAGCTTAATCATACAATTGACTAAATGAGCTTATGAGTTTACAGATTTAAACCACAAACTCTTAAAACCTTAAAAATGAGATTTAATATTTAAAAACTTAAACAAATTGAATTTTTAGACTACTTTTATCTAATCTAAGTTGACTCAAGTGCACAAACATGTTTTGACCCATTTTAACCCATGAACATGGTTAAACCAAACACCCCTTTAAGTGACAGTTTTAAAATAAAAACTTGATTAAGACTGGTTTAAACCACAAATTCACAAGACCAGATATTAAATAAGTTATACTAACAATATTAAGCAGATTTCAACAAAAATTAAGCACTAGAATAAGCTAAAACAGATTATGCAACTAAATAAGCTATTTAGGACAGAATTTTGAAAATTTTGCACAAATGGTTTCTAAACTACAAGACAAGCATAATAAGTATTAAATACCACAAATAAGCAGATATAAGCAAGAAATAAGCACTAATAAGCTGTTGAATAGTAAATAAGCTAAAAATAAGAAATGAGACTTACAAGAGCCCTTGCTCAAAACAGGGCAACCAAGCTTATAAATAAGCTAATCTATAAGCTCTAGCTTGTCAAAAGACAAGCTAGTAGTGTCCATAAGCCCTTCCATTTTTGGCTCCTCATCCAAAAATAAGCTGTGGTATTTGAGGGTGAATTTTTGATTTTTGTAAAAGTTTCTTAAGTGTTTAATATTTTAGTTAAAACAGGTTGCTTATATGCTTAAATAAGAGCTTAATGTAGCTTATGAAACACTTTTTGACAACAATAAAACACAAATTCTTAAAAAGAGAAATTTTACTAAAACTTGCTTTTCATTAATTTAAAAACAAAACATTACAATAAGCTGAAAATTGTAAAGATTAACTAACTACTTAAAAACTAGATAAAAAGCTATCTCTGCCACAATGGCTTACAAAGACCTATTTATACTAAGCTAATGAAGATTCTAGGTCTTCACTTGTGTGCTTCTTCTGAGAGGGATAAGCACTTGTGTTTTTGTTGTGTGAGTGAGTCCAAGCATCAATCCTGGCCATCAATTTTGAGTAGTCCCCAAGTCTTTGATCTTGACCCTTAAATCCTTGTCCTGTTCATTGTCGAATAGGGTAATTGGGGATTGCCAAGGTGGCAAGAGACCCATGTGAAGTGGGGTTTGTTTGAAAGTGATGGTTTTGGAGGGGGTGAACAGTAAACGAGGTAAGGAGAGTGACAGGGGAGGGTGATGGGGATTTGGCGGGAAAGTCTGTTTAAGTGAGTGCAGGGGTGAAGTTTGGTGAATTGGCAAAAGTAGTCCCTTATTTTGTTTGGTTCTATTGCAATAAAAGTCCTTGTGGTGTAATAAGGTTTAGGGTTTGGCAATGTTAGTCCCTCAAGGTGTATAGTGGTATTGCATGAATGGTCCTTGGGGAGTAACAAACTTAACAGACAAACAAGTGGGCTGTTAAGTTGTTGTTTGGGCCATGGAATTGGGCCGGGTACAAGGGTTTTGGTTTTGGGTTTATAAAAGAAGGTTTATATAAGTGGGTTGACCCGGACCCACTAGGTGGGTACGGGTGGGCCCACTTTTGACAATTTATGTTTTCGGGTTTGGTTTTCGATGCTTATTCCAATGCCACTTCTCGGGGTTGACTTTGACAGGGTTGACTTTTGTTGACTTTGACTTTTTGCTTTTGACTTTGACTTGACTTTTCTTTTACGCTCTTTCCGTTCTCGTGCTCGGTTTTGTCGTTTTTGGATTTGTTTTTGTCCTTTTCTTGGATATCCGTTTATTGCACAATACAAAATGCAAAATATACAAATACAATGTATTTTTGGTACGTTTTTTGTCATTTAAGCTAGTTTTTGATGGTCAAAGGTATGTGTAATTATACACATACTAGTTACGAACCTTGTTTCATAAAAATCTAAGGATGTATGGTTGATTAGCAAATGTATTAATTTTTACAATATAAACACCATAAAAAAAGGGAAAAAGCCATAAATTACCAACGTACTTTCCAAAATTTCCCGACTTGAATCCTTTACGTTTTTATTAACACTGAAACCCACGTACTTTCAAATTTTTAACCGACTTGAACCAAACGTTTGTACAGTTAGTTATTATGTGGCAACGTTAGTCCATTTAGCTAACGATCGCTTTGCATCGTTAGTCCTTTAACACTAATTTTCTTTATATGATTTTTTAAGTTTTCGCTCGTTTTTTACGTTTTCGTCCATTTTTTACGTTTTCGTACTTCTTTTTATGTTTTTGTCCGTTTATTACGACTTCATCTGGTTTTTTACGTTTTCGTCTGCTTTTTTTTTGCGTTTTCGCCCATTTTTTATGTTTTCGCCTGTTTTTTACGTTTTCATCCGGTTTCTTACGCTTTCGTACGTTTTCGTCCGTTGTTTTACGTTTTCGTCTGGTTTTTTAAAATTTCGACTGTTTTTTACGTTTTTGTCCGTTTTTTTACGTTTTCTTCGAATCTTTTACGTTTTTGTCCGTTCTTTTAAAGTTTTCGTCTGTATTTTTACGTTTTCGTATGATTTCAATCGTGTTCGTACGATTTCGTCTGTAACGTTTTTTTACGTTTTCGTCCGTTATTTTACGTTTTCGTATGATTTCAAACGGACAAAAACGTAAAAAAACGAACGAATATTTAAAAAAAATTATGCGAAAGCGTAAAAGAACAAACGAAACGTAAAAACATACGAAATAGTAAAAAAACGGAGGAAAACGTAAGAAAATATACGAAAGTGTTAGAAACCGAACGAAAAAAGAAACTTGAAGTTAACAAGTGAAGTTCAAGTTTAGGGGAGGATTGTTAGGAATTATGTATACAAGACTTAATTCTGTTTGTTATATAGTTAGTTCTGCCAGTACACTTGTTAGTACTGGTAGAAGAGTTAGCATAGTTAGTACTGGTAGTTCATTATAAGTTAGTACTGGTTATGTAATAGTTAAGTCTGCTTATGCAGAAGTTAGTTAGAGTTAGAGATATGCATGAGATATCTTAGGAAAGGATATGCATGATCTCTATACGCGTTTTGTAAAGCCCATTAGGGTTTCCTTGGTGTATAAAAGGAACCCTAGTCATAGTTAGTTGATATAGATCAACATAGATCAATAGAGATCATCTTAGCAATCATAGTCTTTGTAATCTGTAACCTAGTCAGATTCAAGTTATAATACAAAGTTTTCTTGTGTTACTTAATACTGTTCTTCTTAGCATTGTTGATTAGTTTCCGCATAATCAATAGTGTTAAATCAGTGTTTCATTATTGTTGCTTTGGATTTATCTAAAGTAGCAAACCCTTTGCAAGCTAAAGGTTCAAGATCTATTCAGTAAGGGATCCAACAAGTGGTATCAGAGCTTGTGTGGAAACTCTAAATAAGAAGAACTTAATTGTAAGATGGCAGAACAAGACACTCCTCCACCCACTATCACAACAATGAAAATCCCTATCATCAAGAAGGGAGAATATGATATTTGGAGCATGAGAATGCATCAATATATCTATCACAAAGATCACAACTTATGGGACATAATTTTCAATGGAGATCTCCAAGAAGAACTGCACCAATAGGAGATCAATCTGGTCCTTCTACTCCTCCTGTTCCTAAAACTACAAAACAACTGACTGCCAAAAGGAATCAGGAAAGAGTTAAGAGCATCTTGCTTTTAGCAATACCTGATGAATACCTCCTCAAGTTTCACAATGTTGCAGATGCTAAATCACTCTGGGAAGCAATCAAATCAAGGTTTGGAGGTAATGAAGAATCCAAGAAGATGCAGAAAAATGTTCTAAAACATCAGTTTGAAAACTTTACTACTACATCAAATGAAAGTCTGGATAAGGCTTATGATAGGTTCCAAAAACTCATAAGTCAATTGGAGGTTCATGGTGCTCCAATATCAAAGGAAGATATCAACCAGAAGTTCCTAAGAAGTCTTCCTCCTTCATGGAATCAAATTGCTCTAATCATGAGAAATAAGCCAGACATTGATGAGATTGATATTGATGACCTCTACAACAACCTTAGGGTCTATGAAGATGAGATGAAAAGGTCTTCAAGTTCCACTTCTACTTCTCAGAACTTGGCATTTCTTTCCTCTGAGAACACTAGCAGTACTAATGAAGTTAGTACTGCCAGTGGAGATTTTAGGGTTAGTACTGCTGGAGGAATTAGTCAAGTTTCAACTACCCCATGTGCTCATGATGTAGCCTGCTGCTCTTTCTTTGCAGAACCAACAACCAGTCCTCAACTTAAAAATGAGGATTTTTAGCAGATTGATGAAGATGACTTGGAAGAATTGGATCTTAGATGGCAGGTGGCCATGTTGACTGTCATGGTGAAGAAATTCATTCAGAAGACAGGAAGGAACTTGGATTTCAAAGGAAAATAACCTATTGGCTTTGACAAGTCAAAAGTTGAGTGCTACAACTGTCACAGGGCAGGGCATTTTGCTAGGGAATGCAAATCAGGAAGGAACCAAGGGAAAAGGTCTTATGGTGATAATGGCAGGAGGAATGCACCAACAAATGACTCTTCATCACAAGCACTGGTGGCTCAAGATGGTCTAGGAGGCTATGACTAGAGCAATGACTTTGATGAACTAGTCAATTATGCTTTAATGGCCATCTCCTCTTCAAGCTCATCAAGTTCTTCTGACAATAAGGTACAAAACTGTTCTAAACAATGTCTTGAATCTTTTAAAACTCTTTAAAGAACTATGATAATGAAAGAGAAAAACATAAATAGCAAAACTAGAAATCCGGTGGTAATGAGATAGCCATAGAGTCACTGAATCTAAGATTCTTGAACATGAAAGAATGAATTGGCTTGGAGTGAGAAATATGAATTTCAAAACTATGAGCTTAAATGTAGAGAAATAAAAATTAACAACCTAAATCTAGAATTAGAGAAAGTTGTTAAGGAAAGAGATGAGTTAAAAGATAAGATTGCAAAATGGGAAGAATCATCCAAGAATCTAGATGAAATACTTAACAGTCAAATGAGTGCTAGAGATAAAACTGGTTTAGGATATGGCACACAATTGAATGAATTAAGTAGCAATCATGAAACTGATAGTGAGAATAGTTTGAGTGTTTTTGATGTCAGATCTAGTGATGAAGAGTCCACACCAGCTAATGATATGTCTTCCAAAGCAGATGAGTATCATGTTGTTCCCCCTCCTATAACAGGGAACTTTTTAACCCCAAGAGCTGACATATCATTTGCAGGTTTAGATGAATATGCCATTAGGAATAAAATCATTGAGTCACAAACAACTGAGCTTAATACTAAAACAAGTGAGACTGCAGGTAAAACAAATGATGCAAATACTGAAAAGACTAAGTCAGCCAGTGAGTCACTTGTGTCTAATCCTAAGATTAACAGAGATAGAGTTATCATTGAGGATTGGAACTCAGATGATGAGGAAGAAGAGTATGAAGTGCAAACAGTTAGACCTGAGACTCAAACAGTTAAGACTAGAGATGATAAAAGTGGTCAAAATTCTAAGAAACAAGGAATTGGTTTTAGGAAAGTAAAAGCTTGTTTTGTTTGTAAAAGTACTGACCATTTGATCAAAGACTGTAATTTTCATGACAAAAAGAGTCAAGAGCCTAAGCTGAAAAATGTGGTTAATACTGGTCAAAGGGAGGGCAAACCAGTATGGGATAATACTAAAAGGATTAATCATCAAAACTTTTCAAAATACCCACATTTAAGTAAGACTTTTGTCCCATCAGGAGTACTAACAAGAACAGGTTTGCATAGGCCAAGTGTTAGTACTGCTAGGCCTGTTTGTACTGCTAGGCCAAGTGTTAGTACTGCTAGGCCTGTTTGTACTGCTAGGCCAAGTGTTAGTACTGCTAGGCCTGTTTGTACTGCTAGGCCAAGTGTTAGTACTGCTAGGCCTGTTTATGCTACCAGACCTATTTACCTAAGAATGGACAATGTAAGAAAAAAAAAAAAAAAAAAAAAAAAAAATATTATTTTAATGACAGAGGCTATGTTCACCTATCAAGAGGTCTTACTATACAAAACCAGGTTTTTAGATCCAAAGGTCTTAAACAAGATGTTGAAATTTTTTTTTTTTTTTAGGTTCAAAATATGACTACTGTTGGGACAAGAGCAGTAGTTAATACTGGTAAGGGTAAGCTGGATACTGACCTTAAAAAGTCAAGATGGGTTTGGAGGCCTAAGGGAAATTACTTGGATCATGTGTCCAAAGACAGTGGATCATTCATGCTCAAGAAGGTTGAGTATGTTGACCCAAAAGGGATTTCCAAGTCTGTAATGGCTTGGATCCCTAAGAGATACTAATTCTCTTACTTTTTGTGCAGGGCAATCCAGAGATCTTGTTACAGGATCATGCAGTGATAAAATGCGTCGCAGCGAAGCGCGGGTAGCCAAATCTTGTTTAAAACTCAATGCATTTCTTTTATATATTTTACATCAAATATTATATAACAAAAAGAGGGAGGTTATATTAGATGCCCTCCTTTTCTTGGATACCGGGTAGCCAAATCTTGTTTAAAAGAATTTTTTTAATTAAAAAAAGCAAAAAAGGACGAAAGGGTATTTCGGTCAATTTCACTCACACACCTACCACTTCATCAATACTTTCAGATCTATTCTTTCTTTCTCTCTCTCCAAAACACACACTACTCACACATTCAAACCGATCAAAAATACACACACTAAAACACACACACATAATCGTACGACACATCAAAAATAAAAGATAATGACGGTGATGTTGCTATAGACGATTCAGGCCTCTTAATAAAAGAAGCATTATAGGTGAACGGTGCGAGTTGAAAAAACCGCTCAAAATGATGATTAAAATCATTGATTCAGGTATAAAACACTTCATCTACATATTTTAATGTTATTTATGCATAAATGGTGAAGCCTATTGTTTTATAGATCTTGTGATGAACATATTGTGTTTTTTTCAAGTTATTGTGTTTATACAATTTATAATGAAGATATTTTAATATTTGATGATGGTATAGTGATAAGTAACCTTTAGATCGAGTACGTTGATGAAGTAAATATGTGATTAGATGTTAAGTTTTCATTATTTAGAAAGGATTTGTTGATCATATTGTGATTTTAAAGACGAAATGACGTGTTAGTGAAAAAATCATATATGATAAGTTGCCTGAAAAAATTAGAGAAACTTATATACTATATCATATATGATATAAGTTAGGTTTCAAGCATTTGTGGAGATTATGTTGATATTATTGGTTTGAAAAGTTATTTATGTGTATAATATCATATATGATAATCTGCTTGAAAGTTAACTTCTTTAACATTATAATATATCATATATGATATAAGTTAGATTTTAAGCGTTTATGAAGATTTTGTTGATATTATAAGTTTGAAAAGTTACTTGTGTGTATAATATCATATATGATAATCTGCTTGAAAGTTAACTTCTTTAACATTATAATATATCATATATGATAATGTGCTTGAAAGTTAAATCAAATCTTTTTATTTGTGTAGAGAAGGCTGTTTTCAAGACATCTTAAACACCGCAAGCATCCAAAGGCCCAAGAAGCTCAATGAAGAAGCTCATGAATTTTCATTTCACGGTCAAAATGTATAATCCGTTTTTCTCTTGTAATCTCCGTATGGAGTTTTGACGTCTACGGACGATTTTTGTAAACCATTAGAAACTGGTACAATGTCTTGCAATAATGGTTTAACTTTCTTTGTTCTATGTCCTCATGTTATATGCTGAAATGAAAATGGTGAAACATTTGCGGATGTAATTTTTGATATTATGTCTATTTTGTTAAAGTTTTATTGCACACATTCATAATCACTTCCAATAAAAAAGCATTAGAACAGGAACACATGTTATCATTGTTTAAACATCAAGTATGATAGTTGATAAATCAGTGATGATCATGTTAAATCATATGTGATTTATGAAAGAAATCACATATGATACTTTGTTACCAAATTGTAAAATACAAATATCACATATGATAATTCAAATGTAAAAGAAACTGATGTAAAATCATATATGATTTCCTAGAATATCACATATGATATATAATAGAATCACATTCATGTAAGATCAAAAACAACAAAATTCAAGTGAAAAAAGAATTATAACACTTGTTCATATAACAATCAAATATAAAAGAGTACTTTTTTAAACAACAATTTCTTCTTGAACAACAACTTAATGTTGAACCATGATTGATAGTTTTTATACACTATATTATATTAATACATAAAAGTATAGAGAATAATTCCCAAAGTAGCCCTCTAGAAAAATTCTTGTACAAATATATATATTAATAATAATATACTACGTATTAAACCGGGAAGTATGCTTTCCCGGGTCGTTTCCCCAACGACTTGTGAAATTGAAACCAACGCTTTAGCTTGGATTATGATTTGAATGAGAGAAAAGATATTTTTGATTATCTATAACTACTAAATTAAAGCAACAAGTAAAATAAGCACACAAAAGCAACTAAACACTTAAGACAATTAACGGGAACAAATAAAACGCGACAATTAAGCAAATAAGACAAAATTAAATTTTAAAATTGCAAACTAAATTTCTAAACCTAAAATAGGACAAAAGAAAATTTTAGAAAAAGAAATTATATATTTTTTTGATTATTTTTGAATTTCTTTATGAATTAAAAACTATTTAAATCTAATTAAATCCTAAAAAATAGTAAATTAAGTCCTAGAAATTAAGAAAAATGATTTTTAATCTGAGAAAAGTCTAAAATAACATAAAAACTCAAAAAACTATTTTTAACTATTTTTAAAATTAAATTCCTATTTTTTAAAATTAAAAATAAAAGCTTAAAAATGAAAATTAAAATCTAAAAGAGGTGAAAATGATTTTACTGAATGAAAAACTTAAACTAATTATTCTAAATCTAAAAACTATTTTTTTGTATTTTTGAAAATTATTTTTCTATTTTTTTATGATTTTTCGAAAATTAAAACTTAAGAAAATTGATTAAAAATAAAAGACTAAATAGAAAAATGCCAAAAAATCAGGTAAAATCTTAAATGATGTAAAGAATAAGGGAAAAATTATAACACACTAGCAGCTTAACCAATAAGCTCAAAAAGAGCTCAAATAAGCTACGGCTTATAAGGAAAAAAGTAAAGAAAAACAAGTATAAAAATTAAATGGTGAAGAGTATGGTTGGATGAGCTAATGAAGCACAATGGATAACACGTTGGGTATGTGAGTGAGAGGTTTTGAGTTCGAAACTGACAACACCCCCTTTTTGCTATTTTTTTTATTTTCACTTTTTTCGATCGGGTCAAAAATTACTTCTTATTCTCACCAACGGAAAACCTACATTCGTGTCTTAACACTTATTATTATTTTTCATTCATTTTTTTAATACTTTGGATCCGGGTGTTGTTTGATGATGTAATGACCCTGCCCATGTGTACTTTAGCCCATGAATTGTCCTCCTTACCCTTTAATTAGTAAAAGCCCTTTGATTTGACTGCGTGGTAATTTTTGGAAGGGACGATGAATAGTGTTGGCGCCTTTTTATAACTGAAAACGGGTAAAATGGATTTAAACTTTGGGCTATTGGCAAACTAGGTCCTTCTCTTTGTTTAATAAAAGACCAAGTGTAAAATAACTTTTATCTTTGGCAGGAATGGTCCCTAGACTTAGTGTAAAGGGTTATGGTTTAGGGTTTTGGGCGGGGGTTATGGGTAAATTGGGGCTTGGACTTTGGGTTTGGTTCCGGGGTGTTGTCTTTTGATAGGGTTTAGAGGCCCCATTACACTTCAAGGACCATTTGTGTAATCTTCTGAAACTTAAAGGACTGATTTGGAACTTTGGAGTCTTTTGTCTTTTTGTGGTTGACTTTTGTTGACCCATAGTTGAATGAGAGCTTTGACTTTTTGGCTTGATTTCCCGGCTTCTTTTGTGCTCTTCCGTTCCTCGTGTCCGTGTTTGCCCGTTTTTGACGGTTTTCTTGTGATTTTTGTCTTATCCGTACCTGCATACACACAAACACAAAACAAGCATATTTTTGCCATTTTAAGTGTGTTTTTGGTCATTTAGGGTCATTTTTGGTGTTAACGGATATGTGTATTTTACACCTATCAAAATTAACCAAACTAAACGATTGCGTGTCCTCACGCAATATTACATGCCTTATAACCAAATACCTCAAAAACTTCTTCAAACTAAACCTTTGAAAGTAGCAACCAAAAAACAACAACCAAAACCAAACAAAACACCCCCGCCACAAAAAAAGAAAAAAGATTTTTGTTGAGAAGAGCTATGAGATACAAGTTATAAAACACCCGATTTCCCATTTTCAAAACTTTTTCTCTTTTTTATGATTTTTCTTAATAATTAACTACCTAACTACAACTTATTCTTGTGTTGACATAATGTATTGTTTTCATTACCTTAGTGGTAACTTTTAGGATTTCATGGAAACAATATGCCACCGAATTAAGTGTCTAAAAGATAACTTCATCATTCCCGACTTTTCACTTTTCCCATACTAAGCTTAAAAATAAGATCACCGTTAAGTACGAGCCAAGATTGCTAAGTACTAATATAATTAAAAAATTGTGAAAGTCTCTTCCCATAGACATAAATCATATATTTAAGTGTGTGTGCTCAAATTAATTTAAACCATTAAATCCACATATTTAGATAGTTGAAATCCGACTAAGCTTTACACATGGGCCTTTTGGGCTAATATGTTAATAACATAGTAAGATCACAACTCAAAGCAAACAAAAACCTCCTTAGCTAAGACATCGTTGGTTCACTTGTCCCATGAATGACTTTCTTCTCTAGCATCCCACCGTCATCGGGTAAGTGCTAAGGCTTTTGACACCCCATCCGGAGAATAATAATCGAAACGCATGAACTTCCGATGAAAAAGCCTTGTAGACTTTTGCAAATTTTGGTTCAAAAGAATACTTTGGTTTTAGAGAATGAAACTTTTACTATTTATTTTCTAACTTGCAACTTAACTATACATTATATTTACATATTAGGCTAGGAACCGGTATCACTTTTCTTTCGACGACACATCGGCCACGCCTCCGACAAGAGTCAGTGTACTTATTATGATACCGATCCTAAATATACATCCTCCACCCTTTCTTTCGATGTCACATCGGGAGCGAACCGACAAATGCCCATGTACTTTATTGCGATGGAGTTTGTATATTATTGCATCCTTTTTATTCACCAACTACATTTTTTTCTTTTTCATCATCATTTTTTTATACACTATTTTTGCAAATAGAAAAATTTTGTTTTTAGAAAACCAAAGTATAAACTTGAACTAAAATTCTTATTTACAAATGATGTTGACTTCATCGATAAAGCTTTTTTCTCTAAATATGTTGATTAGACTTTTAAGAGTAAAACTCTAATTTGTAAAAATTAAAGAGAACACGTATAATTAATCATTTTAAGAACTTCGGGGAAGAAAAACCACAAGTTATTCTTATAAGCCTTTAAGTTTTCCAAATAAACCTTGTTTAGTATCCCAACTTATAATCAACACTATCATCTCTTATTCTTTGCGATGTAGAGTTTCTATACACTAAAATAATATAAAATATATATTATTCCAAAAGAGCAATTAAGAAAATTCCCAAAGGAAAATTCACTCTAAAAGATATATATATATATATATAATATAATATAATACGTATTAAACCGGGAAGTATGCTTTTCCCGGGTCGTTTCCCCAACGACTTGTGAAATTGAAACCACGCCTTGGTTTGGATTATGATTTAAATGATAGAAAAGAAATTTTTGGTTATCTATGACTACTAAATTAAAGCAACAATTAAAATAAGCACACAAAAACAATTAAACAAATAACGGTAACAAATAAAACGCGTCAATTAAGCAAATAAGACCAAACTAACTCTTAAAAATGCAAACTAAATTTCTAAACCTAAAATAGGACAAAAGAAAATTTTAGGAAAAAGAAAAATATTTTTTTGATTATTTTTGAATTTATTATGAATTAAAAACTATTTTAATCTAATTAAATCCTAGAAAATAACAAATAAAGTCCTAAAAATTAAGAAAAATGATTTTTAAACTTAGAAAAGTCTAAATTAACATAAAAACTTAGAAAACTATTTTTAAATATTTTTAAAATTAAAATTAAAAGCTTAAAAATAAAAATAAAAATCTAAAAGTGGTAAAAATGATTTTTCTGAATGAAAACCTAAAAGTAATTTTTATAAAACTAAAAACTATTTTTTTGTATTTTTCTGAAACTTTTTTCTATTTTTTATGATTTTTCGAAAATTAAATCCTAAGAAAAATGATTAAAAATAATCTACTTAATAGAAAATTATGAAAAATTCAGGGAAAATTCTAAATGAAACAAAGAACAACACTCTGTGAAAAAATACTAATTACCTAACCACCTTCAAAGAATTTAAGCCTAGATTATAAGTTAATCACAGCTATGGCTTATTAAGAAGAAGAAAAAGGAAAACGTGTACAAAACAAATGTGCATCAATAGCTCAACGGATGAGCTATTGTAGCACAAGTGTTAAGTCGTGTGTGTTGTGTGCTTGAGGTCTTTGGTTCGAATCTGTCAACACCCTTTTTGCTCTTTTTTTTATTTTTAAAAACTAAATGCTAAAACCTATTAAGCACATAATTCTAAGCATTTTTTATAAAAACAACTTAAGCTGAAAGTGAGGGATAAGCTCTTAAAGAGCTTTTGAAAATCTGAATACAGAAAGTGAGCTTTTGAGCTCACTTTTGCTTATTTGGACTTAAACCTTTGCACAAAGCTCAAATTAAGCTCAAAATCAAAAGTAAAAGCTACTACTGAAAGCTTAGGATGTCTACAAGCTAGAAATGAAAAGCTAAAAGGAATAAAAACACTAGAAGCTAGCTAAATCTACTAATCAAATTAGCGAACTCAGTAATTAACTCAAAAAGCTCAAAGAACACTTAAGCTAGAAAGCTTATTAAGCTATTTCAAAGGCTGAGCTTATGAAAACTAAACAATCAAACTATAAGATATAAATTTAAATAAGAAAATCAGATGCTACAACTTAAAATCTAAAACTTAAAGGCTAAACTTAATTACTTCTGTTTTTGGTATTTATGAGATTTTTATGACTTTTTAAACTAGATTATCCTAAGTAATTATGCTAGAAAATGAAAAGTAAATCTTAATCTATGCTAAGCTATATGTTAACTAAACACCTACTGAATTTAAAAGCTAAATTCCTAAAAACACTAGCTTAAATGAAAGATTAACAAGACAGCAGTACTAACTGATGTTAGTACTGCTGATGCAATTTGACAAGAAGTTAAACACAAATGCAGGTTTCCTTAAGGGAAATCCTGCAGTACACACTCTATTTTAGTGTGTTTAAACACAAAACTCACACAAACCAAACCTTTGAGAGCTTGGATCAAT
>BQNB010035339.1:9017-50943 GCA_026074375.1 Tanacetum coccineum | reverse complement strand
GATCCCTCTAGTTCGATCCCCTAGTTCGGTCCTTTCGTTCGGTTCTAACAAGTGAAAAACACTCGTTCGATCTTAACTAGAGAGTGCTCGTTCGATTCAAACTAGAAGTCACTCGTTCGATTCAAACTAGAAGTCACTCGTTCGGTTGACACTGATGAAGCTTGTTCGGTTCAACCTATGCAACTGCTCGTTCGGTTATCTTGTTCGGTGTTCTAGTTCGGTTCTCTTGTTCGATTCTCTAGTTCGGTTCTAACTAGTACGAAACCCAAATTTTCAAAACTCAAAAAAACACGATTTTTAATGATTTTTAGCAAAAATTCTTGTACAACTAGTGTTACTAACCCTATAGGAACAATAAAAATGAAAACTTTAAGGTTTTTAAGCCAAAAAATTTGAATCACTAATTTGCTCTTTGTAAAGGTTTTGAACACAAATCAAACACAATAACTAAACACACCACTCCATGGCTCTTGATACCAATTGAAGAATACTAGTAATCTTAAGATCAAATCAAGAACAAGAGTGAGATGTGGGTTGTGATGTTAGAGAGAAATTGGATGGAAAATGGATGAATGTATAAATGAAGTGTATGGAAAAATGGAACAACCAACCATCTCCAAGACTAGGAGAGGGTCTATATATAGTCTAGAGAGGCCGGCCATGGGATGAGTTGGGCCTCCCATGGGCCTTGGGCCGGACTAGATTACTAATCTAATCTTTATACTAACTACGAGCTAAGACCTGTTACAACTTGGAAGTGACCGACACTTTTCGTGTTTCCGACAAGGACATATTAGGGTTTCATTAGGGTTTTCAAGCTTATATTTCGTATACATTGCCAATATAATGATAGATTATGGATTGTAAACTCATATCATGAGTTTACAATGGTACTTGATTAATTGTTGGAGGTTTAAATGGTTAAAAACGAGTAAACGGGTCAAATGTTCCATTTTGGTACGTTTCGGGTTTCTTAGATTCGATTTGCATACAAATGAAATGAAATGATGAATTAATGATTGTATATGATTAGTGATGCTGTAATTTATGTTATTACAACTTATTTGAGTGTTGGTTGAAGTTTAAAATGGATAAATATCAAGAAACGGGTCACGGTTTAGTATTTTGCTCGGGTTAGGGTCTCTGGATTGGATTTCTTGTAATTTCATGAATTGGGAATGAATATTGATTGTAAATGGAGTATATTACTTGCTTGTAACTTGTAGTTGATGGATTATACAAGATTTTTAGGAAAACGGAGGTAAAACGGCTATTTGGACATCGTGCATTAATGACTTATACATTATGCTTTATAAGACCTGTACTTGACTTGGAGGGAATTTATATTTCAAATGAGATGTTATATTACTTGTACATATGCTTTAGTAGCTTGTACATTCACTTTAGATATTAACCCTTTATGAAATTAGGGTTTAGTGGTATACGATAACGGTTTAAAGCCCGTTTTGATATAACGTTGCAAATGGTACATTATATGAGTAATGTACTTTGCAATAATGATATTAGGATATCGAATTGATATGTTATGATGTTTGCTTGACATATATGAAGATAGGATTGCCATAGGTAGGTTGCGTGAGCTCGTCTACTTTAGTTATGCAAGTTACATTGCATATTGAGATATCGGCAATGCAAGTAATGTAATAAAGCAAAAAATTTCCCTGAAAAAGGTGTTTCATATATAATATATAGATAGTACATTGAATCTAACTTAATAGATAGATATTTACATTGATGAAAATTGCAGGTTGTTATATACAGATTGGTTTCTAGAGCCAAGGTTATAGAGAACCAGGTCAAAAGTTTTTGTCTGGACTATAACCCTTTTCAAACACTGTTTTCACAAATGGGATTTGTACGAGATATACATACATTACTTGTTTGCATCTAGGATATATGCTCACATGACATGCACTATTTTAGCATTAGTAGTTTACTAAGTGCTTACATGATTGATATACGCGTATATAAATTATACTATGTATATTACTATAAGAGTCTAATAAGTATTACTTATATAAGTTATTTTTGCTTTTTGCAGTAGTCATGTCTTCTGCATTATCCGCTGTCACCTACACTTCCGTCTATACCGACTCCAAGCCAGGTAGAGTCTTTTGGGGAGCCGATGAGGAAGTATCCGACGGTGGTTCTCCACGAGTCATCGTATTAGGATACGATGGACTCCCTATACAGCCGGTAGCCCCACCATCACCGGATTACATACCTGGCCCAGAGGATCCACAAACACCGCCAGTACCACAGGACGAGGATGAGCGTGGGCCTATGTTCATACAGGCACATGATCCTGACTATGTGCCAGAGCCTATATACCCTGAGTATATACCATTGGAGGATGAGCATGTGTTTCCGGTTGAGAAGCAGCCATTACCTCCTGTTGTTTCACCTATTGCTGAGTCACCATGATATGTTGTTGAGTTAGATCCAGAAGAGGATCCAAAGGAGTATGAGGATGATGAGACAGAGGATGGTCCGGTTGACTATCCTATAAATGGGGGAGATGATGATGACGGCGATTCATCTAGGGATGACGCCGATGAGGATGAGGACGGGGAAGAGGATGAACACTTAGCTCTGGCCGACTCTGCTGTTGTTGTACCTACTGTTAAGCTTGTTTCCCCACTTGAGGGAACAAAGCCTATTATACCACAACCCTTCATTGACATTTCTACCACTGGAGCTAGGATCACTGTCCTGCTTCAGGCTTCCATATCCCTTCTACTAGAGGTAGAGGTTGAAAGACTTCTAGCCATGACTACCCTATCACCATCACCACCTATCTTACTATCGCCACCCTGAGCAGGGGAGCGCCTTGCTAGGTGCACGGCCCCACTTTTACTTTCATCACCACCACCTGTGTTGTCACCATTACTACCATCATCTGGGTGTCCAACCCAAATCCAGACACTCAGGATAGCCTCCACTCAGACCCTTGTTGATGCAGTTACTGTCGCACTACCATCATGTCTACTACCACCACTACCACCATCTTTATACCTACCAGCACCTATTGACCGTAGGGATGATATTCCCGAGTCCGAGCAGCCACCTCGCAAGAGGTCGTGCTTGTTTGCTCTAGGCTCCAGGTATAAGATCGGAGAGAGTTCTACAGCTATACCTACAGGAGGTCGAGGGGTAGATTATAGGTTTGTTAGCATAGTAGATGTTAAAGCAAGACGACAGGGGATTAGTGAGGTTGGGTATGGTATTAGGGATACTTGGGTAGATCCATGAGCGTGATACACATGACTTGTATGCTTTACTAGAGGATGCCCATGATGGTAGGACTCGTATATCATAGCGAGTCGCTATAGACTCATAGCGGGTCGACTTACTTATGGGGGATAAGATGACTCTCCAGGAGACAGTATAGATTGTGGAGGAGGAGGCATATGCTTCCCGAGAGGCTTAGGCTCACTCGATAGGATTGAGTCAGGCGACCCATCAGGAGCTTCAGACCCACCGTGATCATGTGTATGCACACGAGACCCATATCCAGGCACATCAGGCACAACTACAGCTGCAGAGTACTCTCATTCAGACACATCACCAGGTATATGAGACTCGTTTCCAGATGCAGCAGGCTGAGATGGCAGCGCTTCGAGAGACTGACCGTAGGCGTCAGGAGCAGACGGTAGAGACTCTCTGAGTGATGAGAGACATGAGACGAGAAATGGGCGACATGTAGACCGAGTTGCTAGCACTGCGCGTCCAGCAGAGATCTAGACAGCCAGCACCAGATGCTAGGATTCCAGATCACCAGGATGCTTCTGGGGATGCTGACAGTCACGTCTAGTGGTTTATGTTATTTTGTCTTGCTAGGTCGTTGTACAGGCATGTTAAGTATTAGGGGTTTTCCCCGCTAGCATAGCCTTAGATCTTTTGTATTGTATTTTGTGTAATCAGAAACTATTTCATGTGAAAATTTTCCAAGTTATGAATGAAATAGATGTGTTATGTTGTACCATATACCTCTCTTGTGTTGTTGTCTCATCTATAAATTATTGTATATCTTGTCATGATTATGATCTCACTTTTTGTCTCTTGTGATTTAGACAAATCATGGCACCCGTGACAAGACGAGGACCGAATACCCCTCCTAACAACACCAACCCAAACAACATGACTCCAGAATCCGTCCAAGCTATGATTAATCAAGCTCTTCAGTGAAACTCCACCAATGGAGACACAAGCCATAGTTCGCACGGGGATGACCGAAGGAATGTGCAAAATGCACGCCTTTGTTTCTACCCCGACTTCATGAAATGTCAACCCTTGAACTTCATAGGAACGGAAGGCGTGGTCGGTTTATCTCGGTGGATTGAAAAGATGGAATCAGTGTTCAATATCAGTGGTTGTGCTATTGAAAATCAGGTTAAGTTAGCCACCTGCACTCTGTTAGGGGCTACCTTGACTTGGTGGAATAGTTAGATAAGAACCTTAGGTCCTGATGCATATTCAATGACTTAGGAAGTACTCAAAAAGAAGATGACGGACAAGTATTGTCCGTAGGGTGAAATCAAGAAACTAGAAATCAAGTTGTGGAACCTAAAGGTCAAAGGGAATGATGTTCCAGCATACATTGAACGTTTCCAAGAGCTAACCTTGATATGTACTGCTAATGAAACCGAGAAGGTTGACAAGTAAATCAGTGGACTGCCTGATAACATTTATGGAAATGTCAAGTCTACCAGACCTAAGACGTTGGATGAGACTATTGAATTGGCCAACGACTGGATGGATCAGAAACTCTGCACCTATGCGGAAAGGCAGACTGATAACAAAAGGAAGGCTAAAGATTCATCCAGAAACAACTATGGTCATCAACAACAACCCTTCAAGAGGCAGAATGTCGCCAAGGTCTACAATATGGGGATAGGTGAAAGGAAACCATATGGGGGAAACTTGCCCAAGTGCACCAAGTGCTATTTTCATGACAATGGCCCGTGTACTCAGAAGTGCCACAAGTGCAACAAGGTAGGGCACTTTGCCCGCGACTGCAGGAGTTCTGGCAACACAAATGTTGCTAATACTCAGAAGGGCAATGGGGCAAATCCCAAAGGGAATGGTTGTTTTGAATGTGGAGCTCCAGGACATTTCAAGAAGGATTGTCCAAAGTTAAAGAATAAGGATGAAGGAAATAGGAGTGCACAAGGTTGGGTGTATGCAGTTGGGAATGCATCGAGGGACCCGGACTCCAATGTCGTCACGGGTACGTTCCTCTTAAACAACCACTATGCATCTATCTTATTCGACACTGGTGCCGATAGAAGCTTTATATCTACTGCATTTAGTTCCCTGATTAACATCGCCCCAACTCCATTAGAAAATAGTTATGATGTCGAACTAGCAGATGGGAAAATAGTCAGGGTAGACACTATTATGCGGGGTTGCACTTTAAATTTCTTAAACCATCCGTTCAACATAGATCTAATGCCCGTAGAACTGGGTAGTTTCGACGTTATTATCGGCATGGATTGGTTAAGAAGGTGTCACGCCGTGATCGTATGTGATGAGAAACTTGTTCAAATTCCCTATGGAAATGAAACTTTGATTTTTCATGGTAACGAAAGTAACAACGGGAGAGAATCTCGGTTGACCATTATCTCATGTTCAAAGGCTCAAGAGTACATGGCAAAAGGATGTCAGATCTTTTTGGCACAGATATCCGCCAAGAAAGAGGAGGACAAGTCAGAAGGAAAGCGACTTAAGGACGTACCAATCGTCTAAGATTTTCCTGAAGTGTTTCCCGAGGACTTGTCGGGTCTTCCTCCAGCTCGACCAGTGGAATTCTAGATCGACTTAATTCTAGGAGCCGCTCCCGTAGCTCGAGCATCGTATCGATTGGCACCGTCCAAATGATAGGAATGTCGGACAACTACTAGAGAGCTTCTGACAAAATGCTATAAGACCTGTTCCCTCACTTAGGAAGCCCTGGTCTTGTTTGACAAAAGGAAGGATGGGTCATTCAGGATGTGCATTGACTACCATGAGTTAAATAAGCTGACAGTGAAGAATCGTTATCCACTCCCAAGGATTAATGATTTATTTGATCAACCCCAGGGATCCAGTATTTATTTAAAGATAGATTTGAGATCGGGTTATCACCAGCTTAGAGTACGAGAGCAAGACATTCCAAAGACGGCATTCCAAACTTAGTATGGTCATTACGAGTTTTAGGTTATGCCATTCGGGCTAACAAACACACATGTGGTATTCATGGACCTCATGAACCGAGTGTGCAAGCCCTACTTAGATAGGTTCGTAATTGTCTTCATTGATGACATACTTATTTAGTCAAAGGACAAGAAAGAGCATGAAGAATACCTCAAGGCAATTTTGGAATCTCTTAAGAAGGAGAAGTTGTATGCCAAGTTTTTAAAATGTGAATTTTGGATCCCGAAGGTATCAATTTCTCAGTCATGGCAGTGATAGCAGAGGCATACATGTGATCCAGCACAAGATTTAGAATCCATTTCAAAGATTGGGCATCTCCTTAGACCAACGACGGAGATCCGCAATTTTTAGGTCCTTAGTGGGTACTATCGACGGTTCATCGATGGTTTTTCGGAAGATTGCTAAACCAATGACAATGCTTTACTCAGAAAGGTATCAAGTTTGACTGGATGATGAAAAGGAAGAAAACGCTTTTCAGTTAATAAAACAGAAGTTGTGTAGTGCGCCAAATCTGGCTTTACCTGAAGGAAGCGAAGACTTTATGGTCTACTGTGATGCGTCACACAAGGGTTTAGGTGTTGTATTGATGCAGAGAGAAAAGGTGATTGCACTATTTTGCTTCTCGGCAAACTAAAAGTTCACGAGAAGATTTCACCAACCATGATTTAGAACTTGGATCGGTAGGTGTTTGCTCGAAGATATAGAGGACATTACCTATATGGAAAACCAAAATGCAACTGTGGTGTTCACCGTCCATAAATAATTTTTACAACACATTCTCAATCAAAAGGAGCTTAACATGAGGCAACGCCGTTGGCTAGAATTTCTAAGTGATTACAATTATGACATTCGTTATCATCCAGGGAAGGCAAACGTTAGTTGCTGGCAATATTTCATCCTCAACATCTTTTGCACTTTTTATTTTTGATTTTGATGAGACGTTAAGGGTACGGAATGAGCCATTGCTGGTTCGAGCCTTAGTCCATGACCATTGGCTTGGATCTTCCCAAATGAATATTAGAGCTCAGAATCTAAAGGCCCTAAAAACCAAAGAATCTGAGAATGAAGATGTAGGCGGTATGTTCAAAAAGCGATATACCAAGGAAAGTTGGAACCACGCGCCGACAGAAACTTTATTTATGTTTACCACGGCCAGGAAGGAGTTGGTTACTTGACTATGGAGACTTTAAGATCAGTATTATGCCTCGAATTTCACAAGTTCAAATACCTCTATACATCCCAGTTCTGAAATGATGTACCAGCCATGAATAAGCTATTATTGGTGGCCTCAATTATAAAAAGCTGGACATCGCCACCATATGTTAGCAAATGCTCGCAGTGCATAGGTCAAGGTCACTAAAATCAAAGGCCATGGTGGTTGTTAGTACAGCCAGAGATACCTGAGTGGAAGTGGGATAATATCACGATGGATTTTATCACCATAATTCCTTAGGTTCGTCATATGGTTTTGACACCCATCTGGATGTGTGGTTGATTCTTTTTTGTGATTGCTAATTGTGATGTTTTGCGTGTGTTTGTTGATGTGTAGTTTTGTCTTGATTTGTTCTTTTTTGTGATTTGGGTTGTTGTGTGGTGTTCTCGTGATTGTGGTGTGATTAGTGTTTTTGTTTGTGTTGTGTTGTTGAATTGTGTTGTTGTGTGTGTGGTCGCATTGTGGATCGACTTACAAAATCTGCTCAATTCTTGCCAATATGGGAGAATTTTTTATTCCATTGGACAAATGTTTACAAGGCTGTACCTGAACAGGGCGGATAGTAGCAAGTCACAGAATACCTGTTTCATTCATTTATGATTTGTGATAGGGATTCACATCAAATTTCTGGAGGATCATTGCAAAAAGCTTTGGGTAAAGTAAAAGATGAGCACTGCGTATCATCAGAAAAACCGACGGCCAGATGCGAGAGAACTATCCAATTTCTGAGGACATGCTACGTGCTTGCGTGATCGATTTTAGCAAAGGATGGGTTAAGCATTTGCCACTAGCCGAGTTTTCATATAACAACAGTTATCACGCTAGCATAAAGGTTGCACCTTATGAGGCACTTTATGGCCAAAAGGTTGATCACTGTGTGTGCGGCGAAGTTGGGGAAGCTCAACTGACTGGTCTGGAATTGATCCAAGAAACAACGGAATAGATCGTAAAGCTACGCGGATTTGAAGCGAAAGCCGATGGAGTTCGAAGTTAGGGATAGGGTTATGCTCAAGGTCTGACCATGGAAAGGGGTTGTAGGTTTCGGTAAGCGGGGTAAGTTGAACCCGAGATATGTCAAACCTTTTAAGGTGTTAGCCAAAGTTGGGAAAGTTGCCTACATGCTGGAACTTCCTCATGAGGTTTGAGCAGAAGAGTCACATACTTCATGTGTCAAATCTGAAGAAATGTTATGCTGACGAACCATTAGTCATGCCGTTAGAAGGAATTCACGTTGACGATAAGCTCCAGTTTATGGAAGAGCCCATTGAAATCATGGAATGGGAGATCAAACGATTGAAGCGAAGCCGGATACCATTGGTTAAGGTTCGCTGGAACTCTAGGAGAGGTCCTGAGTTCACCTGGGAACGTGAAGATTCGTTCAAACAGAAATACCCATAACTTTTCACAAACTGGGCTTCTTTATCCACTACAAGGTCTTAAGCTTTGAGGACAAAGCTCTTTTAACAGGTGGAGACTGTAACATTTCTCAATTTCAGGTCATTTTACGACCCTATTATTCGTCACTATTTATTTTTGTCCAATACGCGTTTACTTTTAATTTAACTTTAAGCTAAATCGCGTAGACTAGAAATAATCATTTAACGTAAACGGTCACCAAATAAATTAAGGTTTACATCAAACAAGTGTTATATAATTATTAAGAAGATAATTAATAACTTTGCGTATTTTATTTTTATTGGTCACGTAAAAGGCTTACGTTTCGCAATAAAATACCTTTAGACATACCTCGGAAATACCTAGACTTACCTAGACTCAAACCAACACCCACTTTTAAACCTTTAACACAAAATTAATTCAAATCTTGTGTTAATACCCCTACTAGAGCCGAATATTGGGACTAAAGCAAATAGAAATCCTTAAAAACCTTACTAAGTACATGTACATCTAGGTTTTAATTAAAACTTATACAATATGTTCCTAGTTAGCTAATACACGTTAGTTAAAGCTACTTTGGGTATCCTTCCCTTCCATTTGGAAAACCCTCAGGCATAGCAAACCATATATGTACACACATATTTTCCTAGAAATCTTCTAATGATCCTAAAGTACTGTACAACCTTTGTTTTAATTAAACTTGTACAAATGGTCTTAATAAACCTATTATACAATGGTTAATAAACCCATTTGCTCCTTTGTCCACCTGAATGCCGGAGCTAGCAAAACAATACACAAAACCACAAGGTTTTCCAAATCGTAGGTAATCTTTTAACATACTTTGAGTAATTAAGATTTTACTTGGGTGGTTTAGTCAAAATAACCATGGTGTATAAACTAGAAACCCTTATAAACCACCTCTTATGGTTCATTTTTAGTTATACTAGAACTAGGAAGACTAACTAGGCTCATTGGCCCTATATATACTCATCATATTATCATTTTAAACCACTTCTTAAACTCACTAAAACTCTCCCTCAAAGCTAAAACTTTACTCATTCTTCCTTTGCATCGGGTTCATATAAAATCGAACCAATACCACCCACATTTACTTTTTTCTAGTATATTAAGTGATTCTAAGGTTCGCGTACAAGGAAGCATTAGGAAGAGTATACAAAGCTAAGGTTCGGGGTACTACTAAGCTTTGAGCCTAGGGTTTATAACGTTTTTGGTGTAAACGACAGTGGGCGTATCCTTTAATATCCTTTCTAAGCCGAAAAAACTAAATCACCAAGACCACTTGCTAAGTCAAACTAATCAATTACATGCTATGTTCTACTCGTTTGTATTCATGCCTAGTCATATAAGCCACGTAATTTTATGTTGGACAAATTACGTGAACATGAACGTGCATGGTTCAACCCATGCATGATTCACGCGCATATTATACGTATAATATCTCTTATGTGGTGCTAAGACATGCTAACGTATATAAAACGTGACTGGACATCAAGTTAAGACTTAAACGTTTCATTTAAAATGCAAGAATGGGAACCATTGTGATCTTTTGTTCGTTTGTATTAAATACACAAAGACTATACGTTAACTTTCCATAGGAACATGATGCCTCGACTTGGGAACAAATATAAGAGCTCATTAAATGAATGCATGTGATAAACGCGACCATTTCATAAGCTAATCGAACCCATTTTATTATTACTAACTTAACGAGAGTTAGAAAACTCTAATGAGCTTAATGGGTCATAAATGGACTTGTTTAAACCCTTAACAGGCCCAATAGGCCACGTTTTCAAGGCCATGGCTTATTTATAAGCTCCACGATCTTATTTAGAAACCTCAAATGCTTATTGAAGCTAAATGGACCCTAATACTCGTTAGAAAACCAATCGGACCCTTAATGGGCTTGTTAGCTCATTACCGAGTCCTAACGTGAACCCATAAGCCACAAAAAGCTCAAACAACTTATTTGTGAGCTTAAAGCAGTTTATTAAGCTTAGGGGATGCTAATGGACCCAAATCGGACTAACTTGAACTCGTGTAAACCTATTCGGGTTCTTATTATGCCCAAAAGCCTAAATAAGGAACTTATTGGCTTATTGGATAAGCCAAACAGTAAAACAGCTTACAGGTGCTTATTGAGTCTGGCAATTAAACTAGATCATGTATAAAACCTTTTAAAACTTTTCGGGTTAAGGTTATTGGGCTAACAAGCCCAATAAGCTCGAATAAGCCAAATTAAGCTCACCCAAGCTTATTATTCAGCTTAACAGTTTTAATAAGCTTAAATGGGCTTAATAAGGGCTTATGTACCTTTGGAAACTAGATTGGACCCTTAAATATCTTATCAAACCTTAACGGCCACAATTAGTCATAACTAAGCCAAATAAGCTCATCTGAGTCTTATTTGTAAAAAGCTGGACCCAGTCTTATTTGGTTTATTTGAAGTCTATTAAAACACTAATGCCACTGGTTAGTACTCAATCGGGCTCTTTAAATGTGACTTTTTACAAGTTAAGGGACTAAATGTGTAAACTTGTAAACTTAGGGGTTAAAACTGTCAAAACTGTTTTCTATAAAGTCTAGGGGTTGTTTCGGTATTTCTAAAACTTAAGGGGCTGTTTGAAATATATAAGGACCTAAAGTGCAATACTTGTAAAGACAAAGGACTAAAAGTGACAACTTGGAAAGTTAGGGGTTAAAAGTGTAATTTAACCAAACTTAATAAAAAGGACTAAAGTTGTCAAACTTAAAAACTTAAAGGTATGTTATAAAACTTAAATGATTTTATAAATACTTGAAGTGTCAGACTGGACTTAATATAATAAAAGTATTATAGTATTTAAAGTCAAGGTTATCCGGTGATGTTATAAAACTATAAGGTTATTAATGTATATTTTAATTAACGGTATCTATCCTTAGTCTTATTCTCCAATGAACTATCACGATAATAGAAAAATTTCAATAAAACTTGTGCACACCATCTATAAGTGATAACAGTTTATATAAACTATGCAAGTTATTGTAGTTCATACATTACGTCCTTAGCCTAAACTTGTGACTAAGATGGTGTATTTACTTTAGGTGTATTTCAACGGTGGTGATTCATTTGCATTTACTTGGATATATTTATCATTCAGAGGACTACCTACTAAGGTGAGTTCATAGCCCCATGTTTTACAATTATTTAAATGATTTACATCTTTGGGGTGAGAACATGCTTTGTTTTACAAATTAGACGCAAGTGTATATTTTATACTATGATTACGTGTTTGCCTAAGTAGCGATAACCCACTGAGCCCTTTATCATGAACTGTCAATTACTAGATTGTGAGCGCGAATGTTATAAATAGATCTATTTGGGATTGACATCCCCGTTTGGGTGAGTAGCGCTCACTGTGCCGGGTTGCCGGACAACAAACGTATACCATGTCGGATTTGGGATGTTGCGGGTTAGAACATCATTCACGAGCATTTATTGGCAATTTATTGCATTCATACATGTCGAGCTTCAGTGTCATGAGCTTAGGAAAACGTAATTACTTTTTATGATGTTTGCATCTGTTGCTTAATCATACACTTGGGAAATTATTGCGGTACTATAAATTGATTTACATAAACATATGAATTCACCAACTTTTATAGTTGAGTTGTAGCATGTTTTTCTCAAGTCAATAAGGCACGAGGTGCCAAGATACATTGGGGGTCATTCTTTGGAGAATCAACACTAAAGATTTGGGGCGCATTACATTTTAGGACATTTGCTATAAACCAAAATCTTTACTTATGTTGTCAAACAATTTGAAGCCATGAGCTTATGTAACAAACAAGTATTTTGTTTAAATCCATGTATCATTTAATGACACGTTTAGTGGTCGTTTCTCATATCTTGTTGCTATTTGATCTATGATAGTAACGCCCTCGGATATTCACCAGATTCGCTGCTACCCTGATTTGGGGGGTGTGTACATATCTAGGATCTACAAGGTTTTAGGTTATCGTGTTCTTGATGAAAAGAAAGTAACTGAATTCTTTGTTTGGTTGTATTGGTTGATTTTGGTGCAATGAAAGTTAGGGTTTTTGCGACACTTTTAAAGCGTCGTTGTCTTCTATACTTAAAAAAGACGACTATGATTATTTTTGTTTGAAGTCGAGTTTGGTGAATATTAGAGTCTATTCACAAAACCCTAAATTCAGTAAATGCAGAAATCATGGTCTTCAGGGTTTCTTGTATTCTGTTCGTAAAAAAAGAAGACCCAGAAGGTTAAAAAGAATACACCATGGTTGTAGCCGCAGGTAGGTCTTCTAAATCAACAACAGCAGCAGGTACGACAATAATACTTTACATTGAAAGCAACATGTGGTAGACATATTTGGAAAAGATTAGATTGGTTATAAGGTAAAAACCTTAAATTTGTAGGGTTTGTATTTTCCCATAATAACTTTCTGCTGTTGGATACAAATTCATTGGATGCTTAATTTCTGAGAATCTTTGTTAAGTGCTATTCATATACTTAGTGATGTCAATGTAAAACTTAATGCTGCCAGTTATGTTAATCCTGCCAAAATAAGATTAGTACTGCCAGTATTTGTTTATACTTTTAGTATATGGGTAACAGAGTAGTATCCTCTCCCCCCACCACCTCGTCTCTGCTCCCTGCCCTTCCTGTGTTTTGGAAAGAGAGGACCAGAAACCGTCAATTTTCGAAAGTTTAAATAACTATTTTACCCTTTTATTTTCATGTTTGACTTGACTTTTGACCGTTTGATCTTTTATTGTCATATAAAAACAATTATCGCATAATCGGTAATTTTTCGGAATTTATTTTAATAGTAAATCATCATTCTTATTATTACCTAATTCTCAGTTATAATTTTTTTTAATTATTTTTCAAATCTATTTGGCTTGAAAACAAAAACAACGCGTACCGACACAATACCAAATATTTTAAATTTAAATATCAAAATTTACTTAATAAAAATATTTAATAAATAAAGTATCATTTTATTTAAAAACGTATATTATTAACGTGAATATTCGAGTTGACATTTTATTTTACGAATAAAGTATACACGTGATACCGGTGTCTAATAATAAACAAAACGAACATTTTTAATGAACGTTACAAAATATTTATGAAATATGGTCGAATAAATAATCATTTTTAAATTTTAAATTTTTAATCATTCATTTTATTTTCTTAATCGATTTTTATTTAAAATCGTTAATTTTAAAACCCTCGCGAATCTTACAATTTAAATTATCCGTTTTTATCGATCGAGAAACCAATGACTCCGTATTCGGGCCTTCCAAATTATTTTTATTTTTGTATTTTTTGTTTTTCTCGTGATTTATATTGCACCTAGACAAAAATAGCATTTTAGGAAAAAGTATCGGGCTAGGAAAGGTTTTAGGGCCCAAGATTTAAGAGTATTATTAGTTAAGTAGGAATGGGCCAATGCCCACTCCCTCCCCTCTAAAAACCGGACGTACAAACAGCCCACACATCCCTTTTTATTTTTTTTAGCAACTAATACTTATCCCTCTTATAAATACCATCTTACCTAATTAAAAACACACATTCCCTAAAAATAAGAAACCAACCGAATTTTTCTTCATCCCTCTCCCTGGTTCGACTACTGTTAACCCAAATCCACCATTTTCATTCTCAAAACTCCACCAAATCTCCTCCAATAAACCCTAAATCACTACTATAATAAACCCTAATTATCCCTCATCCATAAAAACCATCATGCAAGTGGTTTAAAGAAAGCCAAGATTTTTAAGATCATCAAGAATTAGGGTTTTTGGTTGATTGAGAGCCATAGTGTTTTCAAGGAATGAATTGGGAGTGAATGTGATAGAGATTGAAGTAATAAAATCAAGTCAAGTTGTTTGGTTTTGGTGTACAAGAATAGGCAGCCCACAAACACCACTTAGGTGTTGTGATTGATCATTTTCTCCATTTTATTTTGTGTGCTAAATTTCCTTTTAAAACCCTAACTTGTTTTAATTTTCTAGCTAATGCATGTTATTGACTTTTACTTTTATGATAATGCAAGTAATTTTTATAATTAATCTTGGTAAGTTAAGGTATGTGATGTGTAATGGTTATGGGATAGGTTGCATTGAAGTAATTTGGCCTTGTGATGGATTAAATTAGGATTTAGAAGTGTTTTGGATTGAACTGGAATAGTGAAGTGCGGACTGTTTCCAGATCAGTAGGTAAACGTGTAGTTTTCTCAAACTTTTTGGCTTAAGTTCTGTAAACAAAAGACATGGGTGGATAGATATAGGTCTTAGCATCATGTGATAGTTGGATGCTCAACCAATTCCTCCGGATGAGGGAGATATGGTCAAAATACGAAAATGGGTCAAGTCTGGACCTTTGATTAGAAAACGTGTTAATGTCAGGGTTTTTGAACTAAAAGTTTGGGTTTTAAAGCATGGGTAAATACTAGACATCTTATAGAAGTTCCAGCATTTGGCCTCACATTCATTGCTATTTTAGTTTAGGATTTATGACTAAAACGGCAAAACTAAGAAATTCAGTTAATAATCTGGTTTGACCTTCAGTTAGTAAAAATCAATTTCCCGTGGATTGGTGAATGGTATGAATGATTGGATTAATGTTTTGAAAACGACTAGAACCAGAAAATTGACTTTTACGTCTAGGATTGGAAAAATAAAAAGTGTGGCCAAATAAGATTAAGATAGGAATTAAGAGGCGAGACTTAGTAGATGTTTATTTGGGTATGACCAGAGGTTAAACATCATTGGACTTTATAAAAACACTTTGGTTTAGTCGTGGTGCAATATTGTTCTTGTTTTGGGTTTTATTATCTAGTATTGAATAATTATTCTATCATAATGATATTATACAATATTCTAAGTCGCGCCTTGCTTTATAGGTCCCGACTAATCTTGGGAGTCATCTTCTCATACTTGGTTTCTCCTTCGATCATCTACATACGGTGAGTTCATAGCCTCACATTTAATTCTTTTTATGTTTTAAAAACCCGCGAGGGAGATACATGTTTGTTTTGGAAAAATCGAACACAGGTGATTTTATTACGTGATCGTTGCTATGAGTGATTTGTTGTGGCCCTTCCTTCATGAACCGTCAATCGCCGATAACCGGTGAACGCTAATGCAATAATAATAGATCTATTTTGGCCTAACGACCTGTCAGACGTGTGTTCCTTGCGAGGGCATACTGAGACATATTGTACTTAGTATTGGGAGTGTTAGCACTCCAGGTTGGGCACATGGTTAAGGTTCGGTTCGTGGCTCTAGCATCGTTGTGATTGTTCTATGAACTAAATGTTTTGCTATGCTTGTGTTCAAAATGATTGTTATAAACTCTATGGATTCACTCAACATTTTTGTTGACGTTTTTAGCATGTTTATCTCAGGTATATACTTGCTAGCTTGGATGGGATGGAATGCGGATATCGAAGGACGTGGACTTGGTGAACTTTGCACATATGATAAAATGTTTTCTTTTAAAGAAACTTAAACATGTTGTGGATTATTTTGAAATGAGTTTTTATAAAGTTATTGGGACCTTGTAACTCTGATCTTTTTAATAAAAATTGAATGTCGTTTACCGTGACTCGTGAGCTTATATTATGAAGTAGCACCCCAATGTTGTATTATGATGCGTTGTAAATTTGAGGGTGTTATAGATTGGTATCAGAGCACGAGTCATAGCGAACTAGGTCGTTTTTCAAAACCTGGACTATGGCTATTTTCAAAAAAAAATTCACGAGTCGTTCACCGATATCCGATATCCGCACGCGCAATCCTTCCCGATCCTTTTTGTGCTTTGTGTTCGGCCTTTGATTGTATACTTTATACCAAATGCGTGGTATAAATGGTAATTATATATATACGATCCCCGTTCTTCGATGAACCACTATACCTCTATATATGCCCTTCGATTCATCGCTACGCACGTAATTTTGAGTTGTACTATTGATACTAGGTAATGTTGTCATTATGTCAGGATATGATTAATTTCGTGTATGCGTAATATATACATTACGATATTATATATAGATTTAAAGCATGGTTAGATTTTGGTTTTGGTTTGGTTGTTGTATTTTGAGCCGCGATTAAAGAACGAAGGAACGAGGCGAAACTATTTATTCTCCGATCTTTCTTAGTGAATCATCATAAGTAATTTCTATTACTAGCAAAATCATTATTTTCGCAATTTAATTCGTTATTGATGATTGTTTGTGATGAAATCCGTCGAACACTTGCTTAGATTAGTTCGAAAGATTTGTTGGGAAAAATTAACGATTTGAATATCTTGTATAAGTAGGTTTAAACTTGATATGAATTGATTTTTGAGTTAAAAAAAAAAAAACTTTCGGAGCGATTCGTAATACACGGTCTTGAGTGCAAAAATTTGACACGTACTCTGAGATTCGAGATTTTATAAGAACTGATTTTTAATTTTAAAATACGATCAAGTTTATTTTTACGAATGTTTTAATATAAGATGGAGCTCATAACTCCTTATAATGAAGAAACTGGAGCAAAATCGAAATATACAAAAAAAAAACTAAGGATGAAACTTCTAAAATCCTTACAACATTTATAACAGGCATAGAAAATCTAATAGACCTTAAGGTAAAAGTGATTAGATGTGACAATGGGACTGAATTCAAGAATAGGATCATGAATCAGTTCTGTGAAATGAAGGGTATTAAGAGGGAATTTAGTATTGCTAGGACTCCACAACAAAATGAAGTAGCAAAAAGGTAAAATAGGACACTAATAGAGGCTGCTAGAACTATGCTAGCTGATTCAAAATTGCCAACAACTTTCTGGGCTAAAGCAGTTAATACTACTTGTTATGTCCAAAATAGGGTGTTAGTTATCAAGCCTCAAAACAAGACCCCTTATGAACTTTTTCTAGGTAGAAAACCTGCCTTACGCTTCATGAGACCATTTGGGTGTCATGTTACAATCCTTAATACCATAGATCACCTAGGTAAATTTAATGGAAATGCTGATGAAGGGTTCTTTGTAGGATACTCTACCAATAGCAAAGAATTCAGAGTATTCAATAGTAGAACTAGGATAGTTGAAGAGAACCTGCATGTTCAGTTTAGTAAGAATACACCTAATATTATAGGAAGTGGACCTAATTAGCTTTTTGATATAGATGCACTAACAAATTCTATAAACTATAAGCTAGTTGTTGCAGGGAATCAATCTAATGGTAATGCAGGTACAAAAGAAGGATGCTGGATTCAAAGAGTTATCCTGATGCTGGATTCAAACCATCAGGGGAGGAGGAAAAGAAGGATGTTGAAGATCCAGGGAATGAAAGTGGAAATCCAACTGAAGGGAAAGATAGTGAGGTTCCAAGTACAGAGGAGCCAAGAATTAATCAATAGAAAAATGATAATATTAACAACACTAACAATATTAATATTGCTAGTGATGGAAACAGCACTAACAATGTTAATGTTGTTAGTTCAATTGTTAATGCTGCTGGCTCAGAAGTTAATGTTGTTGATCCAAAAACAAGCATTGAACTTCTAAATGATCTAAATATGCCTGAATTGGAAGATATTGTTTATTCAGTTATGATTGAAGATGTGTGCAGAGCTGACAATTAATTAATTTAGATGCATTTATGCCTATCAGTCCTATTCTAACTACAAGAATACACAAAGATTATCCAGTTGACCAATTCATTGGAGACTTGAATTCAGCACCTCAAACAAGAAGAATGATAAAGAATTTGAAAGAACATGGTTTGTTTAGTTCAGTTCAGCAAAGAACAAACCATAAAGACTTTCAAAATTGCTTGTTTGCTTACTTTTTATCACAAGAAGAACCCAAAAAGGTAATTCATGCATTGAAGGATAGAAGCTATGCAGGATGAGCTACTACAATTCATATTACAAAAGGTTTAGACTCTGGTGGATTTACCAAATGGAAAAAGGGCTATTGGGACTAAATGGGTCTACAGGAACAAGAAGGATAAAAGAGGTATTGTGATTAAGAATAAAGCAAGATTGGTTGCTCAAGGGTACACACAAGAAAAAAAGATTGACTATGATGAAGTCTTTTCCCCTGTTGCCAGAATTGAAGCAATAAGGCTATTCTTAGCCTATGCCTTATTTAAAGACTTTGTGGTGTACCAGATGGATGTCAAGGGTGCTTTTCTGTATGGTAAGATTGAAGAGGAAGTCTATGTTTGTAAACCACCAGGATTTGAAGATCCAGACTTCCCTAACATAGTATACAAGGTAGAAAAGGCACTTTATGGAGTGCATCAAACTCCCAGATCTTGGTATGAAACCTTTTCAACTTATTTATTGGACAATGGGTTAAAGAGAGGAAAGATAGACAAGACTTTGTTTATCAGAAGGGTCGAAATTGATATCTGATAAGTTCAAGTGTAATGGAGGGATGATGCATAAGAAGTTTCAAATGAGCTTTATGGGTGAACTCACATTCTTCCTAGGACTGCAAGTGAAGCAGAAGGAGGATGGGATTTTTATCTCAAGACAAGTATGTGACTGAGATTTTGAAGAAATTTGGTTTTACTGATGTAACATTTCTCAATTTTAGGTCATTTTACGACTCTATTATTCTTCACTATTTATTTTAGTCCAATACGCGTTTACTTTTAATTTAACTTTTAAGCTAAATCGCGTAGACTAGAAATACATCAGTTTAACGTAAACGGCCACCCCAACTAAATTAAGTTTTACTCAAGCAATTGTAAGTAATTATTAGGGAAACTAAATACAAAACTTTGCGTATTTTATTTTATTGGTCACGTAAAAGGCTTACGTTTCGCGATAAAATACCTTTAGACACACCCCGGAAATACCTAGACTTACCTAGACTCAAACCAATACCCACTTTTAAACCTTAAACACAAAAATAATTAAATTCTTGTGTTAATAAGCCATTGTGGCCGAATAAGGGTAAACAAAAACCATCAAACATTGGATACTTACACAATATTGTACAATACCCTTTAATTAAGCCTTGTACTTGTATAATCTTAATAAGATTTCAAAAACCTACCTTTTCCCTCTAATCCTACTCGTCCCATGCATATACACAACTAGAAAATCTCTTATAGCCCTAAACTAAGTACATGTACAACCTAAGTATAATTAAAACATGTACTAAATGTCCACTTAGCTAATACACAAAGGATAATAACCTCATTGGATCCTTCCTTTTGCCTCTTGATACCCGCGGCCACAAACAACATATATACAACCAAAGATCTTCAAATCTCATGTAAATCTTGTACCTTGATCATGTAATTAAGAAATGTACTAGGTGGTTTAAGACAAAACCATGTCTTGATAACTAGAACCCTCAAAACCACCAACTTAGGGCTCGGTTTGGCCTTGGTTAGGGACTAAGAAACTAACTAGCTCATAAGCCTATATATACCCATATACATTTGACACTTAACACTTCTTGAAAACTCACAAACACACAAACTCTCTCAAACAAACCACATTTGTTTTCTTTCCTTGTTTTGAGTATCATCACAGCCGAGAACAAACACCCTCATAGACACGACATCACAACACACGAACAAGAGTTCTAAGGTGTGACATAATAACCTACAAGCTAAAGTTGTACACTTAAGGGTTGGAAAGCAAGGAAGATTTGGGTTAAGCTAGGGTTGTGGAATACTAATCGGGTTTACTACACACTTCACGACATCACACTCAAGAAGCTAGGAACTCATCATAAGTGTCTTAGCCTACGTTTATATTTAAGTTTCACATATTATTCATGTGTCATAAGGCACGTTTAGCTTGCGATATCAAAATTTAACATGGGTCGTGCCTAGCACGGCACAACCCATGTACACGTCTTAATATACATTGCATATATCGACTTGTGTGGTGAACCAAAGCCATAAGGCACGTAACAAGATCTTGTGAACAAGCTTGAACGTTTAAACAATGACAAAGACACGTAAAGATTTGGCCGAGAGGCTTGGCAACACCTTTTGGGAACGAAACTACACACACATCACCTACTTAACAACTTGTTTTTCTCGATAAAGAGACTATAGATATACGCACTAGGGTTTATTTAGAATGGGTCGAGATAAATAACAAAGCCTTAACACGATACTATTAGGCCTATCGAGATACTAACGGGCCCAACAGCCCAATAGCGACTGCTTATCGGGCCAACAGCTTATTTATAAGCTATAATAGGACTCATGAGCTTATTAAAGACCCTAAGTGTTCATGGGCTTATATTGGATGTGCCTACATTCTCAAAACCCTTGCCGAACTTTTAATGGGCCTAAAAGCCCATTACCGTAGCATATTGGCTTATGGGATAAGCCAATGTGATAAAAAAAAAAAAAATAAAAAACAAAAAAAAAAAAAAAAAAAAAAAATAAAACGACTTACCTAGGTCTACAACACTTAATTTAAGATAAAAACCTAGGCTATGCTTGTTGGCAACCTTTAAATGGGCCAAAAACATATATACGGGTTCGGTTAAATGGGCCACGGGTCCAATAAACTCAAATAAGCTCATTCGAGCTTATTTATCAGTCCCATAGTTTCACACAGCTTATATGAGCTTATCAAAGGCTTTTATCATCTTGAAAAGTTATTTGGGCCTTTAAAATGCTTAACAGACCCTATCGGGTCCAAAAAGCCTAATAAGCTCGAAATAAGCTTACCGAGCTTATTTACAATTTGAAACAGCCTAAATGGCTTATTGGAGTCTAATAAAACCTTTTGCCACTTTTCAAAAACTTATTTGGACTTAAAATGTAAAGTTTGGAAGTTAAAGGACTAGAAGTGTAAAACTTGGAAACTAAAGGGTTAAAACTGTCAAAACTGATTTTTCATAAGTCTAGGGACTGTTTTGTTACTTCTGAAAACATAAGGACTGTTTTGGAAATCTAAGGACCAAAAGTTAACTTTCTAAAGTTAAATAGCTAAATAGAACACAATGGAAACCTAAGGTTTTTAAAATGTAATAAACTATTTTCCGTAAACATAAGGACGTATTTTTGTAAAAATTGGAAAACCTAAGGGCATTTTGGTGAACATAGTGAATAAATTAAGTCACTTAAGGTGTCGGACTAGTCATGGGTAAAATACAGATAACTTTACATAACTAAAGTCAGGCGAATAATAAATATGTATATTTATACTTAAAAACCGTGTATACTTCAAAGTATATAGTCGTACCTCTTCCCTAGAGCAAACAAGGAAAACAAATATAGTAAACATGTTCACCACCACACAAGTGATAACAGTGTATATGAATTAACAATTTATTATAGTTTATGCATTAAGTCGGTAGCCTAAACTTGTAGACTAAGACTGGCCGTATTACTTAGGTATTTGACGGTGTGATTCATTTGCCATACTTAGATATATTTATCATTCACAGAGGATTACCTACTAAGGTGAGTTCATAGCCCCATGCTTTATAATTATTTAAATGATTTACATATTTGGGGTGAGATTATGCTTTGTTTTACAAATTAGACGCAAGTGTACATTTTATACAATGATTACGTGTTTGCCTAAGTAGCGATAACCCATTGAGCCCATTATCATGAACTGTCAATTACTAGATTGTGAGCGTGAGTGTTATAAATAGATCTATTTGGGATTGACATCCCCGTTTGGGTAAGTAGCGCTCACTGTGCCGGTTTGCCGGATAACAAACGTATACCATGTCGGATTTGGGATGTTGCGGGTTAGAACATCATTCACGGGCAAATGTTGGCAATATATTGCATTCATACATGTCAAGCTTCAGTGTCATGAGCTTAGGAAAACGTAATTACTTTTTATGATGTTTGCATCTGTTGCTTAATCATACACTTGGAAATCTTGTGGTCCTTCAATTGATTTACATAAACTTATGAATTCACCAACTTTATGTTGATGTTTTAACCATGTTTTTCTCAAGTCAATAAGGCACGAGGTGCCAAGATACATTGGGGGTCACTCTTTGGAGAGTCAATACTAAATATTTGGGGCGTATTACATTTTGGGAACATTTGTTACAACCAAAATCTTTACCTATATTGTCGAACAATTTGAAGCCATGAGCTTATGTAATGAACAAGTATTTTCTTAATCCAATGTATCTTTTAAAAACGACACATTTAGTAGTCGTTCTCATATCTTGTGCTATTGATCTATGAAGTAACGCTCACGGATATTCAATATTCCGCTGCTACCCAGATTTGGAGGTGTTACAGATTGGTATCAGTGCCAAGGTTATAGAGAACCAAGTCAAAAGTTTTTGTCTGGACTATAATCATTTTCAAACACTGCATTCACAAATGGGGTTTACACGGGATACACATACATTACTTGTTTGCAATCTAGCATATGTGCTTACATGACATACATTGTTTTTGCATTAGTAGTTTACTAAGTGCTTGCATGATTGATATACGAGTATATAAATTATATTACGTATATTACTATAAAAGTCTTAAAAATAATACTTATGTAAGTTACTTTTGTTTTTACAGAAGTCATGTCTTCTGCATCATCTACGGTTACCTACACTTCTGTCTACACCGATTCTGAGCCAGGGAGGGTATTTTGGGGAGCTGACGAGGAGCTGTCGGACGGTGGTTCTCCACGAGTCATCGTATAAGGATACGATGGACTCCCTATGCAGCCGGTAGCCCCGCTATCACCGGATTACATACCTGGCCCCGAGGAGCCACAAACACCACCAGTACCACATGACGAGGATAAGTGTGAGCCTATGTTCATACAACCACATGATCCTGACTATGTGCCAGAGCCTATGTACTCTGAGTATATACCATTGGAGGATGAGCATGTGTTTCCGGCTGAGGAGCAGCCATTACCTCCTGTTGTTTCACCTACTGCTGAGTCACTAGGATATGTTGTTGAGTCGGATCCAGAAGAGGATCCAGAAGAGTATGAGGGTGATGAGACGGAGGATGGTCCTGTTGACTATCCCATGGACGGGGGAGAGGATGGAGATGATGATGATGACGGTTCACACGGGGATGACGCCGATGATGAGGATGAGGATGAAGATAAGGAGGATGAGGAGGAGGAGGACTTAGCTCCGGGTGACTCCGCTGTTGTTGTACCTATTGTTAAGCTTGTTTCCCCACCTGAGGGAACAGAGCATGTTACACCACCACCCTCTACTGACATTACAACCACTGGAGCTAGGATTACTGTTCGGCTTCAGGCTTCCATATCCCTTCTACCAGAGGCAGAGGTTGAGAGACTTTTATCCATGCCTACTCCACCACCATCACCACCTATCTCACTATCACCACCCTCTGTAGGGGAGCGCCTTGCTAGGTGCACGGCCCCATCTGCACATTCATCACCACCACCTGTGCCATCATCATTACTACCATCATCTGGGTGTCTAACCCAAATCCAAACACTCAGGATAGCCTCCACTCAGGCCCTTGTTGATGCGGTTACTGTCGCATTACCATCACCTCCACCACCACCACCACTACCACCATCTCTATACATACCACCACCTGTTGACCGTAGGGATGATATTCCCGAGTCCGAGTGGCCACCTCACAAGAGGTCGTGTTTGTTTGCTCTAGGCCCCAGGTATGAGGTCGAGGATAGTTCTACAGCTAGACCTACCGGAGGTCAAGGGGTAGACTATGGGTTTGTCAGCACCTTAGATGCTGAAGAGAGATGACGAGGGAGTAGAGAGGTTGGGTATGGTATTAGGGATACTTGGGTGGATCCAACAGAGGTAGTTCCTGAGATAGCACCTATGACTGTGGGAGAGGTCAATACTAGGGTTACAAAGCTTGCTGAGCTCCATGAGCATGATACGCAGGACTTATATTCTCTACTAGAGGATGCTAAGGATAGTAGGACTCTCATATCACAGCGAGTCACTATAGACTCGCAATGGGTCGACTTGCTTATGGAGGATAGGATAGCTCATCAGGAGACAGTACTGATTGTAGAGGAGGAGGCCTATGCTTCCCGAGAGGCTTGGGCTCATGCGATAGGATTGAGTCAGGCGGTCCATTATGAGCTTCAAACACACCGTAAGCAGGTATATGCACACGAGTCCCAACTTCATGCCCATCGGACACAGCTACAGTTGCAGGGTACTGTGATTCAGACACAGTACCAGGTACATGAGACTCGCTCCTAGATGCAGCAGGATGAGATGGCAGAGCTTTGAGAGACTGACCGTAGGCGTTAGGCACAGATAGTAGAGACTCTCCGTGTGATGAGAGACATGAGGCGAGAGATGGGTGACATGCAGGCCGAGTTGTTAGCACTACGAGAGCAGCAGACGAGAGCTAGACAACCAGGACCAGATGTTAGAGTTCCAGATCACTAGGATGCTTCTAGAGATGTGGATAGTCACATCTAGTAGTTTATGTCATTTTACTTTGCTAGGCAGTTGTTCAGGCATGTTAAGTATTAGGGGTTCTCCCTGCTAGCATAGCCTTAGATCTTTTGTATTGTATATTGTGTACCAAAAACTATTTCATGTAAAATTTTCCAAGTTATGAATGAAATAGATGTGTTATGTTGTACTATATACCTATCTTGTGTTGTTGTCTCATCTGTAAATTATTGTATGTCTTGTCATGACTTCACGTTTTGTCTCTTGTGATTTAGATGAATCATGGCAGCTGTGACAAGACGAGGACCGAATACCCCTCCTAACAACACCAACCCAAACAACATGACCCCAGAATCCGTTCAAGCTATGATTGATCAAGCTCTTCTGCGAAACTCCACCAATAGAGACGGAAGCTACAGTTTACACGAGGATAACCGAAGGAATGTGCAAACTAGACGCCCTTGTTTCTACGCTGACTTCATGAAATGTCAACCTTTGAACTTCAAAGGAAATGAAGACGTTGTCAGTTTAACCCAATGGATTGAAAAGATGGAATCGGTTTTCAATATCAGTGGTTGTGCTATTGAAAATCAGGTTAAGTTTGCCACCTGCACTCTATTAGGGGCTGCTTTGACTTGGTGGAATGGTCAGATAAGAACCTTAGGTCCTGATGCATATTCAATGACTTGGGAAGTACTCAAGAAGAAAATGACGGACAAGTATTGTCCGCAGGGTGAAATCAAGAAACTAGAAGTCGAGTTGTGGAACCTAAAGTTCAAAGGGAACGATGTCCCAACATACACTGAACGTTTCCAAGTGCTAACCCTGATATGTACCAAGTTTGTTGCTAATGAAACTGAGAAGGTTAACAAGTACATCAGTGGACTTCCTGATAACATTTATGGAAATGTCAAGTCTGCCAGACCCAAGACGTTAAATGAGACTATTGAGTTGGCCAACGACTTGATGGATCAGAAACTCCGTACCAATGCGGAAACGCAAACTGACAACAAAAGGAAGGCTGATGACTCATCCAAAAACAACCATGGTCATCAACAACAACCCTTCAAGAGACAGAATGTCGCCAAGGTATACAATATGGGGTCGGGTGAAAAGAAGCCATACGGTGGATCTTTGCATAAGTGCACCAAGTGCCATTTTCATCACAATGGCCCGTGTACTCAGAAATGCCAAAAATGTAACAAGGTAGGGCACTTTGCCCGTGACTGCAGGAGTTATGGCAACACAAATGTTGCTAATACTCAGAAGGGAAATGGGGAAAATCCCAAGGGGAATGGTTGTTTTGAATGTGGAGATCCAGGACATTTCAAGAGAGATTGTCCAAAGTTGAAGAATAAGGATGGGGGAAATGGGAGTGCACAAGGCTGGGTGTATGCAGTTGGGAATGCAGAGAAGAAAGGGAATGCATCGAGGGACCCGGACTCCAATGTCGTCACAGGTATGTTCCTCTTAAACAACCGCTATGCATCTATCTTATTTGACACTGGTGCAGATAAAAGATTTATATCTTCAGCGTTTAGTTCCCTGATTGACATCTCCCAAACTCCGTTAGAAAATAGTTATGATGTGGAATTAGCAGACGAGAAAATAGTCGGGGTAGACACTATTATGCGGGGTTGCACTTTAAATTTCTTAAACCATCCGTTCAACATAGATCTAATGCCCGTAGAACTGGGTAGTTTCGACGTTATTATCGGCATGGATTGGTTAAGAAGGTGTCACGCCGTGATCGTATGTGATGAGAAACTTGTTCAAATTCCCTATGGAAATGAAACTTTGATTTTTCATGGTAACGAAAGTAACAACGGGAGAGAATATTAGTTGACCATTATCTCATGTTCAAAGGCTCAAGAGTACATGGCAAAAGGATGTCAGGTCTTTTTGGCACAAATATCCGCCAAGAAAGAGGAGGATAAGTCGGAAGGAAAGCGACTTAAGGACGTACTAATCGTCTGAGATTTTCTTGAAGTGTTTCCCGAGGACTTGCCGAGTCTTCCTCTAGCTCGACCAGTGGAATTCCAGATTGACTTAATTCCAGGAGCCGCTCCCGTAGCTCAAACACCGTATCGATTGGCACCGTCCGAAATGAAGGAATTATCAAAACAACTGCAAGAGCTTTCCGACAAAGGCTTCATAAGACCCAGTTCCTCACCTTGGGGAGCCCCGATCTTGTTTGTCAAAAAGAAGGATGGGTCATTCAGGATGTGCATTGACTACCGTGAGTTAAATAAGCTGACAGTGAAGAATCGTTATCCACTCCCAAGGATCGACGATTTATTTGATCAACTCCAGGGATCCAATATTTATTCGAAGATAGATTTGAGATCGGGTTATCACCAGCTTAGAGTACGAGAGCAAGACATTCCAAAGACGGCATTCCGAACTCGGTATGGTCATTACGAGTTTCAGGTTATGCCATTCGGACTAACAAACGCACCTGCGGTATTCATGGACCTCATGAACCGAGTATGCAAGCCTTACTTGGATAAGTTCGTAATCGTCTTCATCGATGATATACTTATTTATTCAAAGGACAAGAAAGAGCACGAAGAACATCTTAAGGCAATTTTGGAATTGCTTAAGAAAGAGAAGTTGTATGCCAAGTTTTCAAAGTGTGAATTTTGGATTCCGAAGGTACAATTTCTCGGTCACGTCATTGATAGCAGAGGTATCCATGTGGATCCAGCCAAGATCGAATCTATCAAAGATTGGGCATCTCCTAAGACACCGACGGAGATCCGCCAATTTTTAGGTCTTGCTGGTTACTATCGAAGGTTCATCGAAGGATTTTCGAAGATTGCTAAATCAATGACGAAGCTTACTCAGAAAGGAATCAAATTTGATTGGGGTGAAAAGGAAGAAAACGCTTTTCAGTTAATAAAGCAGAAGTTGTGCAGTGCTGCAGTGCACCATTTCTGCTTTCCGGAAGGAAGCGAAGACTTTGTGGATCTACTGTGATGCGTCACACAAGGTTTTAGTGCTGTAAATGATATAGAGAAGAATGATTACCGATGTTTCTGACAACTAAAGTTTCACGAGAAGAACAACACCACACATTATATTAGACTAGGATCGATGGTATTGCTCTAAAGATATGGAGACATTACCTATATGGAACCAAATACATCGTGTTCACCGACCATAAAAGTCTACAACACATTTCTCTCTCGAGTCAAAAGGGAGCTTAACAAGAGCAAGGGACATTAGCTGTAATTGCTAAGTGATTATGATTGTGACATTCGTTATCATCTAGGGAAGGCAAACGTAGTGGTTGATGCATTGAGCCGTAAGGAACAGATTGAGCCATTGCGGGTTCGAGCCTTAGTCATGACTATTGGCTTGGATCTCCCCAAACGAATATTAGAAGCTCATATTGAAGCCTTGAAACCAGAAAATCTTGAGAATAAAGATGTAGGCAGTATGATCAGAAGATATCCCCAAAGAAAAGTTGGAACCTAACGCGCGCGATGGAACTTTATGTTTAACACGGACAGGACTGGTTACCTGCTAGAGGAGACTTAAATCCGTGATTATGCCACGAATTCTACAAGCCAAACTACTCAATCCAATCTCGTCCGAAAATATGTACCATGACATTAAGAAGCTATATGGTTGGCCAAAACATGAAGGCTGACATTCCACTATGTTAGCAAGTGCTTGACATGTTCGAGGGTCAGGCCGAGACACCAAAGGCCATCGGGATGTAAACAACCTAGTAATACCCTAGTGGAAAGTGGGTTAATATCATTATGATATTATCACCAAGCGTTCTTTCTAAGTCGTCCACAAGGTTTTGACACCATCTGGGTGATTGTGGATCGACTTACAAAATCTGCTCACTTCTTGCCAATAAGGGAGAATGACCCATTGGACAAGTTGGCAAGGTTGTACCTGAACAGGATAGTAGCAAGACACGGAATACCTGTTTCAATCATCTGTGATTGTGATAGGAGATTCACATCAATTTTTTGGAGATCATTCCAGAAAGCTTTGGGTATAGAAATAAGTATAAGCACTGCGTATCATCTAGAAACCGACAGCTAGAGCGAGAGAACTATCCAAAACTCTCGAGAACCATGCTACATTCTTGCGGATCGATTTTAGGCAAGGGATGGTTAAAATTTGCCACTACCGATTATCATATAACAAGCAGTTATCCCGCTAAGCATAACGGCCGCACCTTATAGGCACTTTATGGCCGGAAAATGTCAATCACCTGTGTGCTGGGCTGAAGTTGGAGAAGCTCAACTGACTGTCCAGAATTGATCCAAGAAACAACATAAAAGATCGTCCTGATCAAGCAGAGAATTCAAGCTGCTCAGGATCGACAAAAGAGCTAGCTACGCTGATTTAAAAGCGAAAGCCAATGGAGTTCAAAGTTGGGGATAGGGTTATGCTCAAGGTCTCACCTAGGAAAGGGGTTGTACGTTTTGGTAAGCAGGGTAAGTTGAACCCGAGATATGTTAGACCTTTCAAGGTGTTAGCCAAAGTTGAGTGAAAGTTGCCCTACAGGCTGGAACTGTCCTCAAGAGTTGAGCAGAGTTTCACCATTACTTTTCATGTGTCTAATCGAAGAAATTTATGTCGACGAACCATTTAGTCATAGAGCCGTTAGAAGGGGAAATGTCAACTTGACAAAAGCACATGTTTGTGGAAGAGCCAATAAAAATCATGGAACGGGAGATCAAACGATTGAAGCGAAACCGGATACCATTGGTTAAGGTTCGTTGGAACTCTAGGAGAGGTCCTGAGTTCACCTGGGAACGTGAAGAGTCGTTCAAACAGAAATACCCACAGCTTTTCACAACCGGCTACGTCATCTAACTACAAGGTATTTAAGCTTTGAGGATAAAGCTCTTTTAATGGGTGGAGACTGTAACATTTTATCAATTTCAAGTCCATTTCTAAGACCGAACGTCCTATTTTTTCGTCACCATTTAGTTTGGTCCGATACGCGTTTACTTTTAATTTAACTTTTAAGCTAAATCGCGTAGACTAGAAATAATCATTTAACGTAAACAGTCACCAAATAAATTAAGGTTTACGTCAAAAAAGTGTTATATAATTATTAAGAAGATAATTATTAACCTCGCGTATTTTATTTTTATTGGTCACATAATAGGCTTATGTTTCGCAATAAAATAAATTTAGACACACCCCGGAAATACCTAGACGTACCTAGACTCAAACCAATACCCACATTTAAACCTTAAACAGAAAATTTAATCAATTCTTGTGTTAATACCCACTAGGGCCGCATTATGGGATCAAACAACTAGAAAATCTTCTAATGTTTCCCTAAGTACTTGTACAAACCCTCTTTAATTAATGTTAGCCCTTAATGTTCCCTAGTCAGGCTTATTACAACAATGGAAAAAGTCTCCTTTGCTCTCTCTTTCTCTTGGTGCCGCCGACCAATAATCAAACCAACACACAAAATCATAAGATTTCCATAATCCTTTGTAAATCTTGTACCATGATCTTCTAATTAAGAAATGTACTAGGATGTTTTATCAAAACCATGTCTTTCTAACTAAGAACCTTAAAACCACCTAGTTAGTGGCCGGTTTTGTAGAATAAGGAAACTAGGAAAGTTAACTAGTATTTCGCCTATAAAACCCATGGTGCTTCACCATTTAGCACCCTTACAACTCAAAAACACTCAAACAACTAAAACACATATTTGCCTCCCTTGTTCGGGTCACAAACCACAAACAAACACTCCCATTAGTTCATTCGAATCCACAAACACAACTAGGATTAGCATACGAGTGCACAAGGAATACACGAGCTAAGGTTGGGTGTTTACAAAGCTTTGAAGCTTAGGGTTTGGTATTTGATCTTGTATTACACACATGGGTTGCTACATTTACTCGTGTACACTCGAACCAAGAATGCTAAGACTCTTGTAAGTCACGTTTGAACCTATACAAATCGTATTATACTCGTTTTCCATATTAACTGGCCAATATTTCACGTTAACATATAAATGATACGCTAACGTGAGTTCATGCATATTAAATATAAAACATATGTGTTATACGCAATGTTATTACGTATAAACGACCTTGTGTGGTGTTCAAATGTAAAGAAACACGTACCACGTGACTTAATAACAAGCAAGATCTTAAATGTTTCGTTTATATAAAAACTTGGACACTATCGCGAACAAAAACCCTTATGCACGAGTTTGTACGAAAACCATACGTAAACTTTTAAAGTACACGCGACATGGTGGCTAGGGAATGTATATTCAACCTTATCTAACATGTGCATGTGGCGAACACGACCCTTACGCATGTTAAATAAGCTCACATTGGTTACTAGTATACTAACGAGTCCTAAGAAACACTAAAAAGCTTAACGAGCCACTTGTAGTCTCGTTAAATCCAAACAAACCACATTCGGGCCCAACAGGCCCAACAGTGGGGACCGTAGCTTATTAATAAGCTCATTCAAGCTTATTGTGGATTAAGGACTTATTTAACTCGTAAGTAATAAGCATACATGAAAAGAAAACCTTAACAGGCCGTGAATAGGCCCATTAAGCCCAAACAGGCCCAACGGACCGTATCTAGGAGGTCATAACTTATTAATAAGCTCCACGAGCTTATTAAAGGACCTACATGCTTATTGGCTCACATGGACCTTAAGGTATAGTTAAAAACCAAACCGAACCCATAATGGGCTTGGTGGCCTATTTACGTGACTACCGTAAACCCATAAGCCACAAATAAGCTTTGGCAGCTTATTTGTGAGCTTAAATAGCTTAAAAAAATTATACTAACCCTAGACAAGCTAATGGACCCAAATGAATCAAACCCAAACGCATAAAACACCTTATCGGACTCGTAATAGGCCCAAAAGCCCATTACCAAAGCTTAATGGCTTATTGAATAAGCCACGAGGTAAAACAGCTTAAAACATACCCAAATAAGCTTAATAAGATGAGAAAATGATTTGGGCCAATTAAGGAAATGCTTAATGGACTTTTGAAAACATACAGGTTAAGGTTGTTGGGCTAACAAGCCCAATGAGCTCAAAAAAGCTCAAATAAGCTCATCCGAGCTTATTTTTCAACCTTAACAGTTCCAATAAGTTTGAATGAGCTTATTGAGAGCCCGTGTACTTTTTAAATCCTAAGTGGACCCTTGGAATGCTTAATGGACCATATCGGGTCCAATAAGCCTAATAAGCTCGAAATAAGCTCACCAAGCTTATTTACAAGTTGAGACATCTTAAATGGCTTATGTAAAACTAATAAAACCTATTGCCACTTTCCAAAACTTAATTGGACTTACAATGTAATTTTTCAAGATTAAGGGACTAAAAGTGCAAACTTGTAAACTTGGGGGTCTAAAACCGTCAAACTGTTTTCTATAAACTTTAGGGGCTGTTTTGATATTCCAGAAACTTAAGGGGCTGTTGAAATATATAAGGACTTAAAGTGTAATTATTGAAAAGATGAAGGACTAAAAGTATAACTTTGGAACCAAAGGGTTTAAAGTGTAAATACTATATTTCATAAACATAAGGACTGTAATTGTTAAATATTAAAACCAGGTTATTTATAAATAAAAGTGATTTGATAAATACATAGTGTATCGGACGAATTACATTCGGATATTATACAAGTTAACCGACGACTTAATAAATAGAAATATTTATTAATAATGTTTATACGTAAATTAAAATGTGTGAAATCCTATACCTTCCCAAGAGCCAACCTGTGAATACAAATACAATAAACATGTGCACCATCACACAAGTGATAATAGTATATATAAACTAGTAATTTATTGTAGTTTATACATTAAGCCTTTAGCCTAAACTTATAGACTAAGACTGGCCGTATTTACTTAGGTATTTGACGGTGTGATTTATTTTCCGTGCTTGGATATATTATCATTTTTAGAGAACTATTTTCTAAGGTGAGTTCATAGCCCCATGTTTTACAATTATTTAAATAATTTACATCTTGGGTGGAGAACCTGCTTTGTTGTACAAATTGGACCAAGTGTACTTTATATACCATGATTACGTGTTTGTCCTAAGTAGCGAAACCCAGCTAAGCCCGTTTACCAGGAACTGTTAATTACAAGATTTGTGAGCATCGCGAAATGTTATAGAATAGATCCTATTTGGGAATGACATCCCGTTTTGGGTGATTAGAGCTCACTGTGGCCGGTTTGCCAGACAACAAACGTATACCATGTCGGATTGGGATGTTGCGGGTTAGAACATCATTCACGGCAATTATTGTAGATTTATTTGCATTCATACATGACCACTTCAAGTCATTGCTTAGGAAAACGTAATTACCTTTTTATGATGTATTGCGATCAGTTTTGCTTAATTCATACACTTAGAAAATCTTGGCGGTCCGTTGCTCCAGATTTACATAAACCTATGAATTCACCGACTTTTGTTACGTTTTAAAATGTTTACCTCAATTCAATAAGCACGAGGTGCCAAGATACATGGGAGTCACTCTTTGGAGAGTCCTGTACAAAGATTGGGGCGTTTAAATTTTTTGGGAACATATTGTATAAACCAAATCTTTACCTGATTCCATTGTCGAACAATTTGAAGCCATGAGCTTTGTGAATGAAAATATTTTGTTATCCAATGTATCTATTTAGAATGACCACGTTAAGTGGTCGTTCTCATATCTTGTGCTATTGATCTATGAAGTAACACCCTCGGATATTCAACATTCCGCTGCTACCCAGATTTGGGGGTGTTACAAAAGGTAGGTGATCCAAGTATACTGGTCGGAGGAATGAGTAGACAACATGAGAAATACGGTTGAGGTAGTTTTATGTTTCTTAGATGAGGTGAAGAATTAGTATACTGAACCCTTCATCCGAATTATACAATCCCCGATCCTATAATTCCTATAAAGTGATCCCCGCCATTGAGCATCATCCAGTTGAAGTCTTCTATCATCACGTTTTAAAAACCACTCCTTATATTTACCCACATATATCCTAGCTCCCCCTTGCTCATTGCGTCTCAATGATAATATCATTCCTTGTATATTGACTCTAACGGATCCATGGATCAAATAAATTACCATCGATGCTTCCAGAAGTTTCGCTGCATTTTAATTGAGTAAGTAAGCGCTTGTAAGTGCTCCCTCCTCGTGTATGCACCTCTTGTTTGAGGACCAAGGAATCAAGATATAAATGTGTGCTTCAAAACAAAGTTAGTAGACAAGTGCACATATATATATAGGCACAACATAGCGAGAACTAACATGCACCTTCTAGGTTTATATTCTAAAGTTAATAACTTTGAAAGAGAAGTAGAAACTAGAACAAAAGTAATTATTATTTTAAAAACAACCCAAATGATGAAATAAAAATAATCAAGACTTAAGTTTACGAAGAAAGATTTGACCGACTTTTAATAAACGAGAATGGGATTCGTTTATTGATTTACACAAAAATATTATGAGAATGACCTTTAAAAGTAGACGAATGACAATTAATATCTTAACAAAGTATGCCAATATATATATATATATATATATATATATATATATATATATATATATATACGTCAAAAAGAATAAAAAAGAAAAAAGATGATGATGTGAGAAGATGTTGCTCTTGATGTTGAATGAATAGGATCCATTGAGCCGAAAAGTGGGAAAGGATGAGCGATACTAAAGAAGGAACATGTTGATGAGAGGTTGATAGAAAAGATTGATATATCATTTGCACTAACAATTGATGCATATGATCCTATCAAGACAAATATGGATGATTGAGAATTTAAAGGTTTGTTTGGTGTTTTGTTGGTTGACAATGTTGAGGAACAAAGTGGGATGTGAAATGAGGTGGTAGTTCTTTCATGGTGGAATAATAATGAGAGACTCAACAACATGGTGACTCAATAACACTTGAAGATTTAATATCTTCTTTATGTTCTTCACTTTCTAGAAAGTGGAAAGTTTTGCGAAGGAGTGACATTTTCATTTCACAAATTACTTAAATATTTCAGATGAAATAATTAAGTTGTCAAGGGATATATGAGGAATTTTAATAGTAACAAATGTTGGTTTTAAAAAAAAAAAAAAATAGAAGATAGAGAAGAAACGTATAAAAGTGAGAAGAAATGTTAGAGGTAAGGAGACTCATTAGAAGTAAAAAGGAGCATTTAGAAGTGAGAAGAAACTTTTAGAAGTAGAAAAACTATCAGAAGTGAAACGACTACTAGAAGAGAGAAGAAACGTTTAAGAGTGAGAAGAATCGTCTATGTATTTGAGACAAGACGTATGCGAGATGTGAGGACCAAGGTTTGTATGTGAGGGGATTTATTATGAAGTGGTGGATTGTAAGTCTATCGATTGTAAGGAATATGTTTGATAGACTCATTTCATTATGAAATTCACTTGACTCTTAAAAACATAAGCAATGATGCTTATGAGCGTTGGGATATGAGGATGACCCATTGATTTATAGAGAGATATTGGGTATAGGTTTGGGTGTGGAAGAGAGATATTAGGTATAGATTTGGGTGTAGAGTAAACGTCAGCTAGTAGCAGAAGAGAGGAAGTGTTTGGTTATGGACTTAGAAAGAATGAATGGTATTACAAGCCTACTGCCGGCGGTCCCAGATATATCTGGGGGCCGCCGGACCGCCAACGGGAAAGGGCTTGATGTTTGACGAATTTTGTAAAATGAGTGACATTTTAATTTGCACTTCGCTAATTAAAAATACTTAAAGTACTTCAGGTGAAGTAGTTAAGTTGTCACGACATGGAACGGAACACATACTAGAATCAAGACTAGAAGAAAAGAAGAGAACGATTTACGAAATGTATTCTATCATTCCTAATCCTAGACGAAGATAATTTAATGATTCACGCTTGAGGAGTTGCGAAAGAATGTCGGCGATGTTATCTTCAGACGCAACCTTTTCGATGGAGATATTTCCTTATGGACATTGTCCCGAAGGAAATGGTGACGTATCTTCGATGTGTTTCATCCGCGAAAGAAATAAATAAATAAAGAAGAAAACAAACGAAGATAGAGACGACGAGCTTGACAATGTTAAGACAGATGGTGGTTAGCGTGCGATAAACTATACTCACAAAGTTACGTAGCTCTTCTCGAGCATTGCGAATATTCATATAACAATCACATGACGAGGTATACGGTTGTCTTAAAGGTGGTAGCGAAAATAGTGAAGGAAAGAGATTAGCCATCTCTATGGTTGAAGAGGCGTGGTTGAGTGAGAAGGAAGAGGTGTGATTGAAAGACAAAGAGTGTTTTCGTCGAAGAGAGATAATGTTTTCGTCGAAGAAAAAAAAGTTTTCGTCAAAGAGAAAAGAATGTTTTTGTCGAATAGAAATAATGTTTTGTCGAAGAGAAAGAATGTTTTTGTCGAATAGAAAAGAATGTTTTCGTCGAAGAGAAAGAATGTTCTGTCGAAGAGAAAGAATGTTTTCGTCGAAGAGAAAAGAATGTTTTCGTCGAAGAGAAAAGGAGAGCGTTTTAACTTATGTTGTTAAAAGGCTTGAATAGGGATTTTCGGATATGACCTTTAACGTTTGCGATCGCAAGTTAAAGATACTTGAATATTTCGGATGAAATATTTAAGTTGTCAAACCTACTTGGAGGAGCGTTAGATTTGTATCTAACCTTTTCTTGACGAAAGAGTGGATGATTTGGAAGAAAGCGAGATGATGATCAAAAGAGTGTGTGAGTGAAGACTCTAAGAGATTTAAGACCATTTTTCGTGTGATTGAAGACTCCTAAGGAGATGTAACCTTTTTATGCTATTTTGACTTTATACATTTGATGACACGGAAACGAGAATAAATATTCTTTGTGTTAAGAAGGTATATACCTAGATGCATAAGATATATAGATTTAAGCATGCAAGTTTTATCTATGCATGCATCAACACAATAATCAACAAGATTAATGTGTAAGACTATATGACATTTAAATATTAATTGTCATACATTAAACTAACATAGTGTAGGTGCACAATTAACACGTAAGTCATGTAAAATGACGCATACAAAATGTGATAATTTTAAATGCAATCATCATGTAAAACATGTTAGCATTTAGCACTTAAGAGCATGTGTTATTTAGATAATAAGAGATATTTATCTAAATTGCTCGAATAAGATCAGACGCTTTTAATACAAAAAATGCATTCAATAGATAGGCAAATACACGGTTTTGAAGCTTTAAGACAACATGAAAGCATATAATTGATTACGTGGGGAGCACGTTTTCTCTTGAACTTCAAAGCACATATGTGAAATGCATGTAGTCTAGATTGACTAAGGAGAAACCGAATTTTTTCTTGCTTAGTGTGCACTCCTAATGAAATACAAAGTCTATCAATGTAGACTATCCATTAGCATTTTAAGATGGAGCCATTTAATCAATTAAGAGAATTAATTTTGAGACTATCACTAGTGGTGCTCAATTCAGACTAAACATGGCCATTTTTACGGGTTATACCACGAACCCAACTTCACTCTTGGAAGCAATTCAACCATTAGGTCAAATTGAATTTCTAGTGCAATAGATTCTCTAGTAGTCATTCTCATGTTGGACAAATAGAATTTCTATATTTACCTAATGAAGTGTAGCAAAGATAAAATTTGTATTATCTTTTCATAGAGGGCCTAACATGACTCAACTAACGTGCTTTCATTCCGGTTCGCATAATCCTAACCAAGATGTGTGGAATTCTAAGGTTAAATGAGAGAGAAAAGCAAGTTGTTGCAGGTATAAAATAGAATAAGTCATCTAGGACCTAAGAGTATGCTTAAGAGTGACAATGTGTAATGCTCTATAATGAGAGTGTTTAAAGAATGCACCTTTGCATGTCTTTTATGAAAGAAATCCAATTAAGGTTATTTACCTTAATAGATCTTGTGAATGTTTCTTTGTATAGATAATGATGATTTACTAAAGGTTAGTTACATGTATGTTGGACTTTTAAGCAAGTGATTCACAAGTGGAAGATGTTTTAAATCTAATGCCATAGGGCGGATTTACCTAAATCAAAGACAATTCTAAGACGAAGGATCCATCAATCCGTGGAGGTGCCAAATTTAGAGAAGGATCATTTTCTTATTATTTAGGAGATGGTGTTGACATTAGGTTAGTAGGAGAAGCTTATATAAATTATAAGAGTTCTCAATTTATGTTTTCGGAAATGACATCCAAGTCTTGCTCATCAAGTTAGAGTCCTTATGAGTTTCCCGATGGAAATTTATAAGTCGTCAATCCTACTTAGAGTGTGTTAAGTTTAGCATGTATAATTTGACCATAGCTAATAACACAAACATTTGAACACTTTAGACTCAATGAGACATCTTCATTGCAAGTGTGAGTTGCAATTTGATGACTAATCTTGTTGTCTTACAATCGACTTCGTGATTTCATGTAATAACCGAGGATGGTTAAACATGTAGACTTGGAAAAATATCTATGGTCATTTGATTGATATTTTCGTGATCTAGATAAATCCTAATCTCGATTTCATGTTCATATTCCAAATTTGTAATTAGACTGAATAGTGTGATTGATTATCGTTTGAATAATAATCATCTTCATATTCGAAATCTGTATTACGTTCACGTATTTAAAATGTGTAAGTTACAATATGGTTTGTGGAATATGGTTCATTTATTCATAGTACTAACACCTTAGATGGTTAAAGGGGTTTCATTGATGAGGAAGAAACATTATGCTTATTCGGTAAAGTAAGAGAGAGTTTTGTTGAGAAGATAGTTTGAGTTTTGAGTTGTGCTTTTGAATTGTTTGGGCAAAGTTACATATGTTGCGTATTTGCTCATGTTTGGCTTTATCAGAAGATGATGGACTTTACCAAATTGAATTGCAAGGTAAATTACTTGAATATTTTAGATAAAACATTCAAGTCGTCAATCCTACTTCATTGTGTATTTTTTGCATATATTTGCCAAATTTTTAGAATGCAACTATTGCACAAGTAGACTCAATATGAGACATCTATTTACACAGTTCTGGGTTATCATTCCGATGACATATTTTTTCGTATTGGAAAAAAAATGGGGATTCGTTATTTTCATATCAATCAAGTGTGATTTGGTATATGGGGTATGTTTAAGATAATATCTCTTGTTACATTTGCTTTAATCTTAAGATGTAGACAAATAGAACTCTATTTTTGTCCATACTCGAGAAAACTTGTCAATTAGATTCACGATATAATATCTAATCATAATTTTAATATGAATCCAATATATATTCGGAAATCTTCTTGACACGTACACGAACACTCTTTAAAAGAAAATAAATAGAAAGATTTTCATAGTGTGTCCATTATCTCAAGTACTATTGTAAGGTGAGGTTGATGATTAAATGAAAAGTTAATTTCGCTACTTCATAGATTGTCATATTTGTTGGGATTAAAAGACTTATGATGATCTTAGAGTTATACTGCTAAGGTTAGATGTTACTGTGCTAAGCATAACTTAGTGTGTTGTAGTGAACACACACACACAACACACACAACACCTTGATATTGAGTGAATAATTATGCTAAAGTAGTTAGTACTGCCAGTTACTTATGTGTTATTATATTACCCGCTCTACTGCTAATAGAAGTTAAGAACTGCTCAGTAATCTTAAAGAAAGTATTACTAAGTAGTTAATATTATTTATTGCTTGTGTGTATAAAAGTTAATTATGCTAGTGTAACTTAGTACTGCTTCTTGAGTAAAGTATAGTAAACTGTTTAGCATAAAGTTAGTACTGCTAGTGTTAACTTAGGTTACTGCTGCATGAAGTATGAGAAATATTTATAGTAGTTACTACCTGCTTGTACACCAGGTAGTGTGCTGTACATAATCGTTACAACTGCTGTCAGAGTTAATGATGCTGGTATTAAGATTACAACATGCTCAAGGATTAAGACTGCTCTAAAAGTTAAGATTGCTTTAGTTATTGATGATATGTATGAGGAATTTTTGTTAAAAGATGCGTATAGGTTAGATTTATTTAGAAGATCATGATAACTTAGGAAATAATTGTATAGCATTGTGTAGGACTCCTTTGGTGTATCAAAGTGAAGGTCCTAGGGTATAGAGTTAATATGTACCAAAATCTGTTAATCAAAGTTCATAGAGTTTTTCATAGCTTCAAGGTTTTGTAACCATAACACTATTAAGAGTGTTCGTTTTATATTGAGGCTGAAAGTTTAGTAAACTGTTTTGTTATTGATCTTGTTTATTACTGTTTTATTGAAATTCTTCTTAGTATCATTGACTAGATTCCACATAGTCTTTGATATTCACAATCAAAGTTTCTACTACAGTTGTGTTGGATTTAATCTTACGCAAACTAAACCTTAATTAAGCATTTAATCTGAAGATTCAAGATCCATCTATTGGGGTATCAACAGTGGTATCAGAGCCAAGGTGGTATTGATCTAGGATTTTACAAGGTTTTTCTAATCGCAATCTATAACCATTATAAAACCTTTGATTTTGGAATTTTGACTTTTCTGGTGAATATTTCCTTTTAGGGTATCTTCACAATCTTTGTTGTGTTGTATATTGATCCTTTTGCTGTTCTTGATGCTATCTTTGGGGAATTAAGGTCGATCTAGGGATCCAAGTCAAGACGTGCACTTATTCATTATCAATATCAAAATCGATCATATTAGGGTTTTCATCAAACCCTAATTCGATTATGCAGAAAGTGTGGTTCTTGGTTACATGATTCAAAGTTGTCGTAAAAGAAGAATGATAGAACAAGGTTCGTGCTTTGAAAGGTTCGTGCCTTAATCAGGTTCGTATTTTGATTTTCTTGGACAACAAGGGATAGCAGAAGGTTGATTGAAAGAGTTTTGAGTTTCTGGTCGTCAAGGTTATCTACAAAGAATACAAGAAGCTCAATGATATCGTCAAGTATAAGGTGTTAATAATAAACTCTATTAGGGTTTCAATTATATCTACTACTGGTGTTCTTTACTCGTGATTCGAAACCCTAATTATAGACATATTGGAAGCTTGATCGTGAAATTGTTAAACCCTAAGTGTTGATCACTAAAGAAGAAGATCTATTGTTTGGGATTTGACTACCACTGCTACTGTCACGAACACGATTTTTGTTTGGATCTGCGTATTCATAGTATGATCTAGAAGTTGTAATGGTACTGGATTTAAGGATTTATGGCAAATTGATTGTTGTGGTTATCGACAAGGTTTAAGGAAGCTCAAGGTTAGTGCTACTCGTTGTTACTTAATGTTGCTCGTTACTTATTACTACTGTCAAGGAAGATTAAGTCCCAAGTTTACAGTGCTGTCAAGTTTATGTGTTATTGTTGCCTATGACGATCAGTGCTGCTCGTTGAAACAGTAGTAAGTTAAAGCTGCTTATGATTTCAATATGGAAGTATCATTACTACTGTTGGGTTAGATTAGTGCTGCCCGAATTATTAATGCCGCTAGTTATAAAAGTAGACAGTTAATATTGTTTGGGCTTAAAGGTAAAACTGTTAGTTTTAACAGATATCGGACAACATACAGGTTTTTGTTCTTGGTTAGTTAAGAGGATTTTAGACAGAACAGTTGGACAATACACACAGATTGATTTTGGTTTAAATGTTCTTTAATGGATAAAAGGCTCGTATTTGGATTTTTTTGC
>BQNB010035338.1:0-50943 GCA_026074375.1 Tanacetum coccineum | reverse complement strand
TGTATAATCTGCATTCACGTTCTTGGTATGATAATTCAGTGCCTTTCATTAGTAGCTTGACTCTATCCCAAATATCATTAGTAGCCTCTTGATGGTTAAAAGTGCATACACATCGAGTGGAAGACCGTGAAGAATGATATTGGTTGCTTGAACATCATAGTCATCTTGAAGTTGTTGTGCTTCAGTGAGTTCAAAGTATTTCTTAGATCTAGTATGCCCATTTTCTTCAACAGTTGGGTAAACCAATGGACCATTATCGATTAAATCAAGCATCATCCTACCATGTTTCTTCCCTTTGATAAATAGACGTATACGAATTAACCATGACTCATACATTGAATTCTCAAGCATTAGAAGACGGTTCTCAACTCCAACAACAATGATGTGTTCTGCTAAGGTGGTCATCTTGTTCTAATTGAAAATTGAAATGATTAAAGATTGATTCAACAATGATAAATGAGGATTATGTTAAGAGTTGTTGTTGTTGATGATTAAGATTGATATTCCACTGGATTTTACAAATCTTTACTAAAACCGAGAAATCCAATTACTTCACGGGATTTTACAAAGTAAGACAAGCCGTAGAAAATTAAAATCTTTTACTGATTGATGTAATGTTTCGCTTGAAATCTAACAATGTAATGTTTCGCTTGAAATATGAAAATTTTAATAGAGTTTCGTTTTTTAAATTTACGTATTTCGCTTGAACTAACAACCTGTCACAAATTGCTTGCTAACATAAATCGCTTGATGACATGTTTCGCTTGCTAACATATTTCGCCTGAGACATATTTCGCTTGACCTAAGAAAAATTAAGCAGAGTTTCGTTTCCTAGAAATAACATAATCGCTTGAGGTCAACCTGTCATATTTTGCTAACATACATATTTCGCTTATACATTTCTCTTACCAACATATTTCGCTAGCTTCATAACATATTTCGCTACCTTCAAAACATATTTCGTTTGCATCAAACAAAACGTACTTTTTCAACAAAAATCACCAAAAACTCACCCTTTTTGACATTTTACCTTGATTTTTCTTGCACAACTAGTTATGTTAGGCCTAGATCTTGCTTAAAAACATAAACTTTAACACTTTTATACACAAAAATCCGGGTTTGATTTTTGAAACACACGAAACCAAAAATAACAAAAACTAATGATCTAAACAAGATATAAACACATACAAGCTCACAATATCACCCCATGGCGACTGATACCAATTGTTGATGTATCAAATCACTTAACAAATGAGCAAGAAAGAAAGTTTAGAGAGAGAAAGTGGGTTTTAGCACTTAGAGATAGAATGGAAAGGAAAATGTATTATGTGAAAGAACCAAATGAACAACCAACCCTCTCCAAGGTGTGGAGAGGGGTATTTATACCATGGCATGGCCGGTCAATCATAAGGATGTCTTATGTTGACTCGGCTAGCTTGGTAAGTTTCCAAATATTACGCTTTGAGCTATTCTATGACATATTGGTAGTGACCGAGTCTTTTCTTGATTTCTAACAAAAATGTAAATCACATCATTTAATTAATCTCTACACATAATCTCACTAACCAAGAATGTGCCATTAAACTTGAACCTGCTAGTAAAAACCTACTTTAAAGTTTGAGACTTTCGCAGAAAAGGTAAAAAGACGCATTCTTAAAGAAAACGGTAAAGGGGAACCAATCCATACCACATTAGTAAATACAAAACATACCCAACATCTACGAAAACTGGTATCTCATAAAATAAAAATCGAGGAAGTATCTATGGTTAAATTAAACGGTCTATGCTCTGCAATCCTTCAAAATGAACTTCCACCTAAAGAAAAAGACCCAGGAAGCTTCATTCTGCCTTGCGCTATTGGTACCACCACCGTCAGCAATGCATTAGTCGATCCGGCAGTAAGCATCAGTATTATGCCTTTTTCCTTGTTTAAACGGCTAGACTTGGGAATCCTAAACCAATCAATATGTTTATAAAAATGGCTGATAGATCCATGCAATCGCCGAAAGGAATAGTTGAAAATGTGGTGGTAAAAATTAATAAATTTATATTTCCTGTCAATTTCATCATTCTTGATATATTTAAGGATGATAAAGTCCCAATAATCCTAGGGAGACCTATGCTTGTTACTGCTCACGCCAGGATTGATGTTTTCGTAAAAAGATATCTTTAGAAGTAGGGACTAAACGAATTACTTTCGACATCAATGAAAGAGAATCCCTAACTGTAATTTCACCTGTTTGTGTTATAAATAATTTTTCAAGAATCAACAAGTTTGATGATCCTAGAGACCTAGAAGAGTTTCTTTTAAGTGATGATGATTTAGGCATTTTCCCAAACGATAATGATTTATTGCCTAACTTGGAAAATCATGATACAATGTTCCTTTCACCCCCAGGGTCAGCTAGACTTAATGATAATTCTAGTGAAATGTTCGGTAATCCCAACAGTAATTCGAGCATAAGTGTGGATGACTTTGTCGATATGGATGACGTGTGGGATAACTTGGATTTTAGGGACTTGATCGACGAGGCGACTAAATTTCCTGTTAAACTCAAGTTTTTAAGCAGTAGCAATATAATCCAACTCCATAGCCTATATAACCTTGAAATCACTTTCAAATTGTAAACTTTGATCCTTACATTAAGCCACAATCTCCTTTTAACATTATGTCTCGAAATGCTTATAACTCTATCATGAAACATGAACTTGTATACAAAGGCAACAATATGGTAGGATTTGCTAGAAATTTGCATGTGATCATCGAGGGTCATCAGTTCTTAATTGATTTCATCATTCTTGAAAACATCAACGAATTTGTGGAAAAAGGGTTACCTGAAGTTCTATTTGGACAACCTTTCAAAGAACATGTGGGGATTGCAGACGACCGGGTTAATGAGGTCCCTTGGTTTAAAATTGAAGATGACAAAAAAATATTTAATATGCCTCGTGCCAAAAAAAGATTTGGTAAGTTAAGAGAAAGACAGGACAATACAATGGGAACCATTTAAAATTATTGATGAAGATAAGTCCAGGGGAATCCATCATCCTTACCAAAAAAATAAAAGGGTTCTACCAAGGGTGCCTTGAGTTAGGTGAAGAATACAAGAATGATCAAGAGCTTATTGATTGGATTAAAGGGCATGGAATGTAGAATGGGTCCGAGTCTAACTTAAAGACTCGTTAATAAACAAAAGTGCTTGTCGAGAGACAACCCGTCTTTTATCAGTAAATTTCATTTCTCCGCATATTAGTTGGTTTCATGTTTTACTTTGTTTTGTAGGTTCCAACAGTTAGGAGGCAACTTTCAAGACCGACTCGACCCATAACTGTGTGTTGCTTTGCTGATTTAGCAGCAGTTACGGCGTAACATTTAAAGTTACGCCGTAACCTAGTCAATTACATCATAACCCTTATTATGGTTACAACATAAATTTATAAACTAAAATTTTAAAATACCACATGATTACAGCGTAACCACCGGAGTTACGCCATAACCTCTTTCTGCAAAACCTTAAAATAAAGTTTTAACGCATTGCTAAACCTTGTATATCTAAATAAACTTTGTGGGTATGTTCTCTAGAAACCCTCACAAGACTTCACTCGTCCACTTGGGCCACCAAGTGGTTTAAAAGGCTTGTTGCATATGCTAAATGCAACCGTGATTCCTACGAAAGTGAGTTAGATTTGTATTTCTTGTATATTTCTCTTTGAGCGATTTGATGTTGTTAGTTTGTTTTAGTGATCACAGAGGAAAATGAGCTTGCTTAAGATGGAGATTTTCTAAATTTCTCTGTCAGCTTATTACATTTCATATGTTCAGAAGCAAAGCTCAAGGGAGTTTCTTATTCTAATTCTACTTTTTCCTGTTTATTTTATTTCTTTAATGTACAATAGGGAAATTGTACAAAACAAGTAGGGGGAAGGGAGGTAGAATTATCACTTTGACCTATTCTTGCCTTTGATTTCCTAGTTTTCTTTGAAAAATGGTTCTGATTTTAAAATTTTTGACATGTTTTTCTTAATAAACTAGAATTAATTTTTGCCGAATGCACATTATCCTTTATTATCAGTTGGTGAGGTTTAAGCCTGATGTTTCGTTTTCATCTCATTATACAAAAATCCACCAAAATATTGAATGTGCCGGTAGTATTGTAGACTTTAGAACTTGGCTTGTACATCATTTCTGTGACACCCCGTAAATTTTCGACCAATATTTTAACCGCTTCCGTTCAGTACTTTAAATTTTATATGATCCGTGTAATTTTTACGTTTAACCGGGAAGTTATCCCCGTGTGTAAAAAAAAATTGATTCAGTTGAGTTGTTAATTCCAAAGAAATGCAATGCTTTTCAAGTGTTGAGTAACTTTTCAAAAGTTTATCGTAAACATCCTTTTCAATCAAATCTTTCTTTTTTATAAGCTTAGTCTCAAGTTCCAGACACTTATTGCATTCATTCACACATGACTTTTTCACATCAAGAATATCCACAAAATTCACAGCAATATGCACAATTTCTTGAGACATGATTTGTTTCAGGAGTTGATCATTATCAATGCTAAGCTGTTTGATTTGAATTTCAAAAGCGGTTTTGTCTACAGAACACTGATCAACAGCCGCTTCCATTTGGTTAAACACAGTTTGAACTTCAGTAATTTCATCTAAAACAGTATTATCAAACACATTAAACGTATCTTTTAAAACTTTTAAAAATGGAATTATTTTCGTTACAAAACAAGCTTTTGTATGTTCAAAACCTCACGCACCTGCCGTTATAGCATCAGATGAGGTTCTCTTTTTCACAACCTTGTCAAAATTGGCCAGTTCATATTTTAGCTTTTTAAAACTTTCTTTTACCAAACTTACCTTAGGAAGTTCACTAGGAGCTTCAATTCTAACAAGTGTATGAGACGTAACAGGTGTTTTAGAAAAGGACGAATGTTTTAACAAGAAAGCTTGTTCTGCAGACAATTCTTTTTGAGTGACAAAACGTTTACCAAAATAATCTTTTATCTTATTCAACTTTGAATAATCAATTGGAGAAATCTTAATTTTCTTTTCTATTGAAATTAGATCATTTTGTTTATCAAGCATCTTTGATCGACTCTCTTCTTCCAAAAGCAATGTCTCTTCATCATCAATCACAGAAATCACAATGTTCTTAGCAATAACATACCATCTTAGATGCTTGGTTTAAGCCGATGAGCTTTTCATAAGATGACAGGTATTTGTTATTAACCAAGAGCTTGTTTGTGAGTGTTAACGTAAAAAACTTGAGGTTTCGTTAGCATATGCATTGCTTGTGTAGATCGTTACAACTTACAAAGAGTTTTTTCAAGTTCTTTATTTTGGTTTTCTAAAACAATTTCCTAATCCATGTATTTAGATTCTTTTTCTTTACATTCTGTTTTGAAAACAGTTAATATTGTTGATAAAGATTCTTTTTCTTTGACTGGATTGAAAGAGTTCTTTAAGGGATTAATTCTCTTGCTGAAAAGCGCGCTAAAACTTTGCATTTTTTATTCTGAATTAAGTCATCTATTTGAGAATCTACTAATTTTTCATGTTTGTTCAAGTCTACATGAATTCTTTGTTTAAAAATGGCAACACAATTCTTTGTATCTCTCAAGCTCAGTGGTTAATGATTCATTTACCATTTTATTGTTTGATTTTCACCTTTTCTATATTTAAGCTACATGATCTGGTCCATTTGTTCAAAATAGATAGACCAATAAATTCATTTGGTGTAGAAGTAATTAGTATCCATTAATACCCGATTTGTGATTCCTGCAGATATTGAGAGTAAGAAATGATATTGCTATCACTGGTTATCTCATTATCTGGAAAAATCACAATATGTGTTTGTTCAGAATACGACATCTCTTGCACATCTTGATTAATCATATCATTCAGATTAGATAAAGTTTCAGAGTATGTAACCTCAGTGAGGACATCCGAATCATTAGCTTGATAGCAAGTTTTTCTCAGAATCGCTTTTGCCAAGGATTATATCATCACAATCCGAAGTATACGGCACTCATTCTTCAGTCTAGAAGGCTTGAATTCTGAGGATTGTCATGCTGAGTAAACTTGAACTTATGCTTTTTCAAGTGTTCTGCTATAATGCAGTTTTTCTTCATTCATCCAATATCTGCACCAGGCTTCTTGTGCTTCGGCTATAATCAACTTCTCCTTTAAACCATGTAGAACTTCTGGTTTATTTGGTGAGTGCACACGTTTGCAATATGGCACTTCCCCTAGATAGTTATAAACACTTACAACCTTTGCTTGAATAGTTTGCATAGTTTCCCATTAGTGTTTGATGCAATTCCTCGGTTTCTAGTGCAATAAAACTTGAGTTTGTTTTCCTTGAAATTGTTGGACTGTAACTCTTCATTCTTGAATGGTTTCCTGATATATTAGTTGGTTTCATGTTTTACTTTGTTTTGTAGGTTCCAACAGTTAGGAGGCAACTTTCAAGACCGACTCGACCCATAACTGTGTGTTGCTTTGCTGATTTAGCAGCAGTTACGGCGTAACATTTAAAGTTACGCCGTAACCTAGTCAATTACATCATAACCCTTATTATGGTTACAACATAAATTTATAAACTAAAATTTTAAAATACCACATGATTACAGCGTAACCACCGGAGTTACGCCATAACCTCTTTCTGCAAAACCTTAAAATAAAGTTTTAACGCATTGCTAAACCTTGTATATCTAAATAAACTTTGTGGGTATGTTCTCTAGAAACCCTCACAAGACTTCACTCGTCCACTTGGGCCACCAAGTGGTTTAAAAGGCTTGTTGCATATGATAAATGCAACCGTGATTCCTACGAAAGTAAGTTAGGTTTGTATTTCTTGTATATTTCTCTTTGAGCAATTTTATGCTCTTAGTTTGTTTTAGTGATCATAGGGGAAAATGAGCTTGCTTAAGATGGAGATTTTCCAAATTTCTTCGTCGACTTATTATATTCAGAAGCAATGCTCAGGGGATTTACTTGTTATAATTCTACTCTTCCTGTTTATTTCATTTCTTTAATATACAATAAGGACATTGTACAAAACAAGTGGGGGGATGGGACTAGAATTATCACTTGACCTGTTCTTGCCTTCGATTTTCTAGTTTTCTTTGAAAAATGGTGCAAATTTAAAAATTTTAACATGTTTTTCCTACTATACTAGAATTAATCTTTGCCGAATGCACATTACCCTCTATTATTACTTGGTGAGGTTTAAGCTTAATATTCCGTTTTCATCTCATTATACAAAAATCCACCAAAATATTGAGTGTGCCGGTAGTATTGTAGACTTTAGAACTTGGCATGTACATCATTTTGAGACCTAATTGATTAGCAAGAATAGATGCTTCAAGAAGGAAACATTTAGGAATTCACCCAAATAAGCCTATATGTGTGTGTTTATTGACTTGTTACACTAACTTGTCGACCTCCCGTGTTAAAAATCCTTTTCTTGCACTCATCATTAGGGCAAGATACCCCTAGATCACCCTCGTTAAGCCAATCTATGTTTTCACCTGATATTATATGTTTCGTTACACCATTTCACCTTAGCCAACCTTGTAGTTTATATTTATCTTTGTTTTGAAATTTATGGCTACCTAAGTCCATGGTTCAGGAAAATGGTTCGAAGATTAGCACTTTCGTTGAAGACATATTATTATGAACATAGAAGACCCCTCGGTATTATCACTTTCGATACTGTTTATCTTAAGTGGGGGGATATGCGATATGTAATATACAGGTTTATTATAAAAAAAGAAAAAAGAAAAGGTGGTGCAACTATAAGCCACCTAGTGATCTAACTCCTTATGTTGGTTACGTGTTATAAAACCAACTAAGTAAAAAGGTGGTGCAACTATAAGCCACCTAGTTATTATGGGGATGGTGCAACTATAAGCCGTCCGAAGTATAAAGGTGGTGCAACTATAAGCCACCTAGTGAAGAATGGGTTAGCCTGCTTCGCAAGATCTCATTATTAGCTAACCTATTATGATGATATGATCAGATTTTCGCACTTGAAGACTTGGACTATGGATGGACAGTAGCCGGTTATGGATACCTTAGATTATATATGACTATTTATTTTGTGTTTTTATCTTAAGACCAATTAAATGTATATCCCATGTCTATCCTAACCCTTATATCACCCAATAAACCTGTGTTATGTCACCCATGTTGCCTTTAAGAATTGTTTAGACCCTAACTCTAACTGGTGCAGATTTGTGTACTCTCTAAGCTTATGATAGAATACATACTATGACTGTGCAGATGAGCGATCACCCAAAAAATGAACACTTAGACTAGTTGAGAGTTGAGTGCTTTTTGATCCCCTTTTCATAAGGTGTTCGACTTTGATATTTCTAGCATAAGTCTTATATAGATTCATTTCTTTGAGTTAAATCAGAGAAATCTTTTTATAAACTATTCTAACAGGTGTACTTGAGGGCAAGCAGAAGTCAAGTAGGGGGATATTTGATATCAAATATTTGATACTTTTTAGTGTCAATTTTTCCCTAATAATATGATGAGGTGTCATTTTATACACTATCTCGGGGTCATTTAACCCCCTAAATCATGCAAATATGCCCATATTACATGCTTAATCGCCTTTTTCAGGTTTTTAGCACTTGGATGGCATTTGGAGGAAATACACGTGACTTGGGCTCATTTGGAGAATAAACAAACAAGATTACAGACCTACACCAAATCTCTTAAAGATTTATGCATACAGTGCGTGGAGACGGTGTCGCAGGCATAAAGCGACACCATCATGATCTAACTTGTGACAGCGTCAGAAATCTAAGGACGAAGTCAGGACGTGGCCGACTTAAAGAGAATCTAGAATCATCTACGTGGCGATGGCGTCAAGACATTAAAGTGACACCGTCGCATCGATTTTCCTATATATATTAAACCGAAATTAGGGTTTTAGATGTGTAACTTTGTATAATTTTAAGAGACGAACCCTAGTCATTCTAGCAGCTTTTTAGGCCTCAAAATCCTATTGTAACTACCTTTAATCCATGTTTTAATCAGGTAAGATTATTTATCATTAATCATTCTATATGGCTATGTGTTGTTTGATTGATTCTTGTTCTTGCTTTATCTTTAACATGCTAGGCTAAACCCTCCTTTGTATTTAATTATGATTGCATGAAACTTAGGTTGTAGACCCTTTTAATGTTGCTTCTTGTTGATGGATGTGCGCGTTATGATCTAAAAAACTAGCCATAAGATATTAAATTGGCATAGACGTCTAGGGAAACGCGAGTAGTGTAGAAAGGATACCATCGGTAATAGTCTTCATACTACCTTACCCCTAATATGGTTGATCTCTCTTAAGTTATTTCACATGCATTTAATATACTCTTAGGGGCCTTGTAATAGTCTTCATACTACCTTACGTGTGCATTGCCCTAACGGAATATTAAATAGACGGCGGGTTCGTGTAATCCGTTCATGACCTAGGAAATACTTACACAGATCATCACAAGTGTGACAAGGTAACAGATCTAGGAGAAGCAATCTGAGGAGTAGTGCATGAGTAGGTAAATACATATTTTTATCATAAAGTTATCACCAGTAGTTTTAGATTATATTTAGTTTAATTATTAGTTAATCAAACCAACCTCTTAAACCATTGATTTACCTGCTTTCTATAAAATATAAAAACACAAAAAGAATCTTCTCTCAACCCCTTAGAATTTTGTTAGACCATGTTCGAGCCTTCCCAACCTATTCCTATAGAGAATGATAACAACACCTGAGTCTTGCCTATACTACACTAAAACGATTAGGTACACTGCATAGGGATTGTAAAACTTCCTATAAAGTCTTATGAGACCCCGCATCAAGTTTTCCGCGCCGCTGCCGGGGAATAGTTAGGTTTCGATCATTGCTTAACTTAGTTTTACTCGCTTGATTCCTATCAAGTAAGAATTTTAATTCCAGTACATTAGCTTTCTTGTAGTTTATCTTTTCTTTGTGCCTTTTGTTTGTAACTATTTCATTCACCATCATGGTGTATGAAAGACCACATACCACACCCTTTCAAAACCCACCATGAAACACAACCTTCCCATTCCAAAGATATACCTTGGTGTTCCAACAACATCAAGATGAATCTATCTATGATGCGTTGACTCGTTTCAAAAACATAATCCAAAGAGTCCCTTATCATGGCCTCGATTTATAGTCCCTTACTTAATTCTATTATGATCATGTCGATGACTATACCCGAATGGACCTTGACTTTGCAGCAGACGAGAACCTTAGAGAATTAAGTGGGGAGGAGCATGGGAAGCCATAGAAAATTTCGCCCAAGGCCATAAAGAATGGGACAACCCACCAAATGTTATTTCTAAATAAGAAGTTGCAATTTGAAGGCTCAAGCAAAAAGATTTTTTTGGAAATGATAATGTTTGAGTCAAGATGCATAGAATGGGACAATTTGAAGGCTAAAGAATGGGACAACCCACCAAATCCAAACCCAAAAAGTACCCCCACAAGTCCTCCCATCATTTGAGGAATGCACACCACTCATAACTCACCCATAAGAAGTATAAGAGACTCTAGGAACCCTGATGAAGGTAGAACCTTTAGACGAGACACAACTAGAGGATTTAGGATTGAATACCTATAATCATGACATTCCTCTTAGTTCTAGGGAAGTTCCTAGTTTTGACGAACTGGAGCCTCAACCAAAGCCTTTAGCTAATTGTCCAACCTTAGATGTAAGTCTATGAGACGAAAGAGGTCCCCAACCACCCATTAAACCACATAGTCCGGATAGTTTTAGGATGAAGGTAGTAGAACCATTAACCATTCATACACCACCTTGACCTCATGTGGCATCTTTCCACCCTAAGGATATGTATTGCTATTATCACCCATGTGTAGATGACCCTAAGAAACATTATGGATTTAAACCGGGTTTATTAGGACATAGTGGATCCTTAGGTGTTGATTTTTCAAAATTAGAGATGATAGAAGATGATTGGGAATTAGTATATAAGGAAGTTTCTTTTCTAGTAAGAGGACTTAATTCACCCGTTACGCCAAAATAAGTAGAGAAGGTTAGGATTAAAGAAACGCACCAATTGGAGCACAAGATTCAACAAATACTTTTTTAACATATGGCTCCCTCTCGACACCATGGTGTGTACCGTTACTATCACCCGCACTTGAAATCAAGTCTATGGGAACCTTACCCTTTATCTGTTAAATGAGGGTAGAGTAAGGCTCATGACTCGAACAAAAACAAGCGCTTTTTGGGAGGCAACCCAATATTTACTTTCCCGCATTTCAGAGTGTCTTGTGCTTTATTCTTTATTGTTTATTTTATAATGTTTGAATCACTTTGTAATCATGCTTTGTTTGTTTGTAACTTCGTCTTATTTACAATCAAATGTATTTTGCATAAAATAAGTGTATGGGAATATATCTGGTTTTCAAGAAACAATTCAAACATAATTAAAATAAATTCTTTAGATTAATTCGCGTCAGTTTTGAGTCATATGATTGTAATGATTAATTCCAGGTTTTTATGAAGTGCTTTCTACAGAAATAACTTATTAAATTGCGTGAAGAAAATTTCTCATTAGAAACGAAGAGGAAATCTTCACAGTGCCTGGAGACGGCGTCGGGATTAAAACCAGACGGCGTCGCGTCTCCAGCAATGTGAAGATTCGAAAATTTTCAAGTATTTTGAAAAATAGAATGTGCAATATTTAAAATTTGCAATTCTTTTACAAACCTACATAAACCTATGATTACATCATTACTCTCATCCTATCTTTACTGCTTTTTAAAACACCCCTATTTTTTTGACATATAGCAGCGGAAGCTAATCTGGGGTATTATTTCATAGTACAATAGTCATAATCATAGAAAATGAATCATAAAGAGATGTTTTGGAAAAAAGTTGTTATCATTCATTTATTCATCAGAGTTTTTACAAACAGAGGTCTCAAAATCTACAGGAAATCAAAAAGTTTGAATGATAACAGTTTAGCCATCTTCAAGTCCATGCCACTCCATGCCATATGATGCTCAGTTACATGAGATAAACATGCTAAAAAGTCAACACAATGGTTGAGTGAAATTCATAGGTTTATAATAAGCAGTTTGAATGCAATTTAATAGTGGGTCACGTTGTTATACACCCATAGTTTGTAATAATTGCATGCATGTATAATTATCATGGAAAACATTATTATTTCTCTAAGCTCATGACACCGAAACCTTGGGATAATCAATAATCACAAGTAATTGCCCCAACGGGTATCTTTGCTAAAACACCCGTAAAGTTATTCAAATGTGTGCTATTGGTTACCGATAGTATATGTACACCAACGGGGAGTCCAGTCCCAAATAGATCTATTCACAGCATTCGCGCTTACCCCGACGAGTAATTAACGGTTCATGATAATGGGGACTTAATGGCAAAAGTAGGTACTTAGGCAATAATATATCAAGATAGCGTACATTTGGAATAACACTTGCATTTATGATTTAAGCATGTATCCCCCTCACGGGTTTATGAAAACATTCAAAAGATTTAAAAGTGAGGCTATGATCTCACCTTAACAGTATAGGGAAATCTGATTGATGGCAAAAGTATATCAAGTGAAAGTAACGGCTTTCATCACACAACCTGGATAATATGGCAAGTCTTAGTTTGATTGGATATGTTTTATGTCATAATGAAATATCATCTTTGATTGAAATATTATGGAAATATTGTATCGCTGTTCGGGCTATCATAATTCAGAGGTCATCGTCTATTTTATTAGCATCCAATTTGTTCCCATTTATATTGCTCGTTTTATATTACTTTATATAAGATTTGATACTTAATTGTTTATTTTTGAATTCAGTTATTATCGAGCAATTGGCGAAAGATGGAGAAAAGAACGTGTTGTTTCTGGAGCATAAACGAAGAAGTTCGAGAAAAGTTACTGATCTGAAGAATACGACGTATCATTCTAGATAGATACTTCGTATCCCAATACTTAGAAGAATTCAAGACCATTGCCTGACTTTGAAGAATACGTCGTATCCAACAATCAGCAGATACGCCGTATATAAAACCTTGGTCAACTTTCAGAACAAGCATGTTTTACTTTGAATATGCCGTATCCAAAAGACCTCAATACACCGTATTGAGTGGCGGTTGAGATTATTCTAGAATATTATAATCATGGAGCCCATGCTGAAGACCCCATATACGTCGTATTGGACCCCTCTAATATACCGTATCGACCAGATTTCCAGACTTATAAATAGAAAACCTAGCATTCAGTTTTCAGTGGGCAATAAAGAAGCTTTTAACCAGCAACTACGATTCTCAGATGATTTTAGAAGACAATAAGGTCCTGAAAGTTGCATTCTTTCCACTAGAAAACCTTTTGTAACCAGTATACTCCGCTATAGGTCGTTCGGTTAGCGTATCGTTCTTTATGAATTCTACTTTAATTGTTCTGAATATGATACTGTGTATTATTACAAATATTATAGGCTAATACATGCAGGTAGCCAAGTTTATGATAATTTAGTGTTTTGATTTATTTATATTGATTGTTTACTCTTTCGTTACATGTCAATTATGTTTATCACTTAATACCCGTTTATGGCTTGATTATGTTTTCATCTATCATTCAACTGGATCTAGGATTACAAATAAAGCGATGTAATTAATCGTTATTAGGCTGTAGGCTAGAGTCTGGGATAGATATTACATACAACTTATCTATATATCTGGATCAGTATGATTACAAATAAAATCCTAGTTCTACCTTTGTTTAAGTAAATGGTAGACTAAGGTAACTTAGGATTACAAATAATGTTATATTTCCTTTAGTAGTTTAGTGGATTGTAGAATACGAGTATATAGATAACTATTAGGCATAGTGGTAAAGCATCGATGGTTAGGTTTTAATATTTGTCACCTAGTTAGATTATAATTAACGTATGAACTTTATGTAGGTTTGATGATTGTTGTTGGTTCGTTTAGTGAATTAGATCTTAACCTTAGCTTTTGGAAAGGGTTTTGTTCCTTTAGTAAATTCTAAAAAAACAATAATGAAACACTGATTTGAACCTATTTATTGTGGGAAACTAATCAATTAATGCTAAGAAAGAAAACACTATTAAAAATCACAAAAAGAACTTTATAATTATCACTTGAATTTTGCTAGGTTATAGATTACAAAGACTATGATTGCTAATCGATCTCTATTGATCTGTGTATAGGAATATATATAACTAACTAAGCTAGGGTTGTTTATTGACTTAGGAAAACCCCTAAATGGGCTTTACAAAACGACGTATAAAGTTCATGCATATCTTTTCCTAAGATATCTCTATGCAATATCTCATAAACTGGTATAACTATTTTATACTAACAGGATACTAACTATATGATCTGTACTAAATTTTGTACTGTCAGTACAATTACACCCCCCCCCCCCCCCATTAGCCTGTACTTAACTAATATAACTAACAGTACTAAGTCAGGAATGCATAATTCCCAACAATCCTCCCCTAAACATGACTGTTAAACTTGTTTAACTTCATGTTTCTTTAGTGTGAACATCTTGTAGACCAGGAGGATGTATCCAAACACTCTGTCAAATCTTGATCTGATCTTTGATAATTTTGACATCTTTCAGCTATCCAATTTTATCTTCATCAAATACCTTCAGCAAAACACAGCAACATCACTAGTTGGCTTTGTGTTTTTGGTCAAACTACCAGCCATTAACGGATTTGATATTCCTTTACCATTATCCGTTTGCTCTGGGATAGCCAAATCTTCATTGTAAACAACAAGGTGAATTGATAACCTTATAGTTTTGAGTAAACTATCAACTATCAACGGATTCGATTAGTCTTTACCAAAAAGTCGTTTTGCTTTTTGAAACTAAGCCAAATGCTTCATTGCATAAATGGTGCACTGATAACCATATAGTTTTTAGCAAACTATTAGCTATCAACAGATTTGATTAGTCTTTACCAGGAACTGTTTGATCCTAGACTAGCCAACTCTTAACTATGAAGCAAGGTGAGTTGAGAACCATACTATTTTTGGTAAATTGTCAACCATAAACGGATTTGAAAAGTCTTTACCATAATCCGTTTTTGCTGGGACTAGGTCTATTTCTTGATATCTGTATTGGGGACATGGTGAATTGAAGACTATTTGTTGTGTGGTGGTTAGCCAACACCCAAACCCTTCTCACTTTCATTCACAGCATTACTCTTCATTAATCTGTCTCTCGTCCTCAGTAGAACAAATTGCTAAAGTCTGTTATCAGAACTTTTAACCTTTTTATAAGAACTTGTATTTCTTTAAAAGTTCTTGTTCTTCAATCAAAGCATGTTCTTTCCTCCTATATGCTTCAGATAGGCATCATTTGGATTTCTTATGCTGAGTTATTTTGTCTTGTTTTTTGTTTTTTGTTGGTGGTCTGCTTCTGATTGCAGCAGCTCTTTGTTGAGCAAGGAACCTCCTTTGAGCAGCAATAGTATCATAAAGAAATTTGGCTCTCTCTTCAACTGTAAACGTTTCTCTTTCTTCCTCTTGAAGCCTTGCAGCTAGAAGTCTATCATCTTCAATTCTAGCCTGAATATCATCCAATTCGTTGTATGAGAGTAAGCCTTGTAGTTCTTCTCAGCTAACTCTTTTTCATCTCCTCATTCTGCTTCTACAATCCTCTTGCACCTTTTGGCCTATTTCTTCATCCTTAACAAAGCTGATTCAAACTTTCTTTCTGCTGTCATTCAACTCCCCTTTGACTCAAAACAATCTGACCAGCTTCTTCCTCAAGTACTTTCTTGCCTTTGTCTTTAGGATCAATTTTAGGAAGAGGCTTCAATGTAAGTACTGATCTTGTTGATGTAGCCCTTAGTCTTATCTGATATCTTAGCATCTTTGATCTCAAACCTTTTTTGTTTAGCCTTATTTGGCTTATAGGATTCTAAAAACTCAGCAATGGTCTCATCATCTGTTGAAAACAGTTGTAGGAAGCAAGTTACTTTCATCTGAAGTTTCCTATCTTTTTGGGCTCAGCGATACCTTCATCAAGCTTGTCGGTAATAAAACTTCTACTTCTTTTGGCTAGCGATTTCGTTGGGTCTAACTTCAGCGCTGTCAGTACAACTTTTGACTTGTCGTGGTACCTTCATTGGCTTGGACAATACTATCTTCTAATTCATACTAATCCCATTGTGTGTACTTTTCCTTCTCTTCAAGCACCACAAAGCTTGTCCTCCCCTCATCTTGAGCATCCTCAGACTCTATGTAGTCCATTGCATCATCCACAATATCATCAAGATCATCAAAAGCTGGATCTTTATGCACTGTAGGTTCAGCTTTGGTATTTTTCCTTCCCTGTTTGGATACAGACTCCTTTTGCATCCAGTTTGTCTTCAATGATTTCTTTCCTGCCAATCTTTGCTTCATGGATACACTCTTCATCCAAGCTTTGTGATGTGTGATAACAGGTTTGGCTTTCTTCTTAAGCTTCTTGATCTATACCTTCAAGTGTTTAATTTCTTTAGCTTGATCTATGACCTGTTTACATAAAGACACACAAAGATCATATACACTTTGGAGTGTCAAGCCATCCTCATTTCTTGATAGGGATCTATCACTGGATGACTGACCTCCATGATTCCCGCCAGAACCCTCTGGAATGGAATCAAGAATAGGAATAGTAGGTGAAGGTCTGGGAGATGGGTCAGGCTATGTCTCATGTTGGTCTGCACTTAGGTGAGGAGGAGAAGGTGTGGGTTAAGGTTCAGATTGTCTTTCTAAAGCTTCACCCTCATCCTCAGTTGGTGAAACCCAACATGAGATTCAAACCAAAGGCATGTGACATTCCCTTGAAACAATGTTTACCCTTTTTAACCATAAAAGAGAAACTTTACTAGTCAAAGCTATTATATAGGGAAAGTGGTAGTGGTCTAAGGCCACTTCCACATTTCTTTAGTTGTTTATCCAAAAAGACTAAAATAAATATCATAACAAACTTTTTTCTTTGTATCCAAGTGTTCTCATTCAATACCATCAACAATATTAATTTAAAAAAATTATATTTATGATTAGTGGCTAAGCAAATCACTGTTGTGGCAATATTAGTGGGAATTTGATCCACAATTAAGTTACTTTTAAGAACTAATGCAGTGATTCATAGTATGAAAAGAAATCTCCACTGGGGTTGAAATCAGGGCTTTGTTAAAGTTAAAACAGTTAGGTCCCCCTAATTACCCCCCATTAGTGAATTAGCATCCAATATAGCTCATGATTATTGCATAGAATTCTATCCCAATCAAACATATCAAAAAGAAGATCAATTCTTATTGATGGCTCTAAGATAGTTTAGAGGCTTGCAGTACTTTAGCAGTATCTACCCCTAACATTGTTGATTATTTTGGATTTAGCAGACATCCAAAACTGTTCAACAAATGTAGTAGAGACTACAAGACTTACAGTGAGAGCATAGTGAATGGAGCTTCGTGTAAGAAAGTCTATAATCTCATGAAAATCTGTATTCCCATCAGTCTTTTCCAAGTAAGCGACCATGTGTTTTGTGTTTCAGCAAAATATTCTAGGAATAGCATATTTGTAGGATTGATGATGTCAGTGATTAAAAGATTTTAGGGTTGTTAAGAATGAGGAGCGATTTTAAGGGAGATTACCGTGAGTAAATTGTTTGCAATGAGATGGGTTTTATATAGTTGAACAAACCCAAAAGCAATGAATATGTACAATATACACTTTAGACATTGTGCACGGTATTTTTCTCCGAACGGTCTTTTTAGGCGGACAACTATCGTTGGCCCAAACGGTACTAACTTTGCATATCGGTACAACTTTTGTAACAGGAAATGATCAAGCCCCTGGCAACAAAAAGTTCTTCAGTACCATCATATATCTCTTTTAATGACTCTTTAAAAACCCAAAATAATCTCCATAAAATTCGATCACCATGGTCAAAATCTTCTTCTTAAAATATGGTCATACAAAGAACTGTATAACAAATTCCATCTTGCCTAACCTCAATTGTAGCTATAGATTCAATTAAATCCAATGCTGAACCACCCAAAAAGTTAAAATCTTGTGGACATCAAATCTTTGGGTGAGAAGGTCTGCACATTATGATTAGTGTGGATATCTTGATTAACTTCTATCAGTCTTTTCTCATAGCAATCTATTATAAAATGAAATCGAAATTTTGATTATGCTGGGTCCTTTGAATGAGCAAAGGATTCTTGATACACTTATAGTGCTTCTTATTATCAATAGGATTTGGTGGTTCATGAAATTGAACCATAATCCATCATACTGTTTTGTATCCATAATACTTGCCCACAACAGTTTGCAGCTACAACATTTTTTCTGCATCAATGTAGAATTTTGCCACAATAGTCTGCTTCTTGCATGCCAAGATATTCAAATCTTCTACCAGAAATTGACAGCCGCCTGTTGTTGATTTTCTTGTCAAGGAACTGGCTCCTCCATAGTCACCTATACTGTGAGTAAGCTCAAGTTCTAATAAAGGTGAATCCCTAGGATACCATATAAATCTAATTTGGGTTGATGTGTGAGGTACCTAAAACTTTCCTTTTTATCTGCATTTAAGTGTGGGCTTATGGAGTGACTTGAAATCTGCACAGGCTTAGACAGCAAAATGTGTTGGCCTTGATGCAGTTAAATACATTAGAGAGCCAATCATAGACTGTAGACATGTACATCTACATATACACGCTTCTTCCTTGTAATAGTGGTTTATTAGACTCAATATGAGTTGTAGCTGTTCTGATGGGAACAATAAATCAAAAACTTCTTTAATAGATGTCAGCTATATACTTGTCTTGACAAATAAAGATTCCATCAGGTGTTGCTTCACTTGAAGTCCCATATATATAGTGGAGTTCACCTATGGAGCTAATTTGGAATATTTGTGCATACAAATCTTCAAACTCTGTACAATAGACTTCTTTGTATAACAAAATTAATGTCATCCACATACACTTGGACTAAAACATAATGTCACTCTTTTTCTTATTGAGTAAAACAATGGTTTTGTGTTTCTTATGGGGGGGTACCTCTCCTGAAACATTTTCCATCAGATAAGTAGAAAAGTGTCTCATACCAAAGCTCTAGGGGCTTGATGAAGACCATAATGAGCTTTATGATTCACCTTATAGACTAGTTTGGATGAGCAGGGATAAAAGACAAAAGCTGTAGGTTGATGGTCATGCACATTCCTATTTATTAGTGCCATAGAGAAATGCACCTTTTAACATCCATTTGGTAGACAGTAAATCCCGTGTATGTTGCAAAGGCTAAAAATAAACCTAATTGTCCTATATTCCTTGGATCCGGTGCAAAAACCTCATTATAATCTAATACAATTCTCCTGTCTAAACCCTTGTGAGCTACAAGCCTTGCTTTGTTTTTCAAAAAAACAATACTTCTCTCATCTACTCTTATTCCTGAAGACCTATTTTGTGCCAATAACCTTTTTCCCATATGGCTTAATCAACAAGTAACAAACCTTCTGTAATTTGAATTGTAAGCAATTCATCTTTGCATTTGCTTCTACTCAGCTTTCAGTCTTGTAAGGCTTGTGATATCGTTTATTGGGTTCTTCTTGGGAGAGAAATACATTGAGAACAGACAGTTTTAAATGTCTTTATGTTTTGTTTTGTTCTTATTATCGATGTAGATTCTAAAGCTGTTGTACTAATGGAAGCCTTTTTGGATCTTTCCTATTTGTTTAAACTGAATAAATTAGGATCTCATAGAATTTGACCTTTTTGGGTGATTACATCGTGAAAACTCTGAGTGTGGGAATGGGACTAACTTCAATTGGTGTTATCCATATTGTTTGAAATCTGCCTTCTACACCCACATTCATCATCATCATAAGCTCCACTGAATATGCCATCATTTGGAAATGCATTTGAAACATCTTCCAAGTCGGGGGGCATTATTTGGATTGTGGGTAGATCAGCATTAGGAAGAGTAGATGCATCAATAGGTATTTGTCCTCCAAGATAGACAAAAGATGATTTACCAGACATTTACACCTGTGGGACGTAACTAGAAAGCACTAACATTTGGTTATTCACCCCCGTGTGTTTCAGTATAGTAGTATCATTATGACCCTAAAGAGTACTAAGTTTGTTAGTATGCTAGCCTGAGATGTCCCTCTTTTGAGAGATGAATATTCCTTCTTTTCTTCTTCAAAAGCTTGTCTTATGGCATCATTCAGAGCTTTAGCAACCACTTCTTAAGCAATCATCTTCTTAAGTTCATCAGGCAAGACTTGTTCATCTTATGTCATCTGATTTTGTCATTCCTTATCATCTTCTGAGTCTTGTCATCATTGTCTTTAGGAGAAATTTCAGAAGGTTTTTCATGTGTAGCTGGAGCAACATCTTCTACTGGAATCCTTGTCCTATGAGGTTGTAGTGGAAGCAGTATGTATTCCTGAGTAGGTCCTTTATCTTTTCTTTGATGAACGTTTTTTGCAACATAAGAATCTTGTGTATTCTGCATCCACAATTAACACCGTGTTTGTCTTATATAACGGGGGAATAATAGTTCATTGAAATTGGTGAGAAGAAAATCAAGATAAACATCCTTTAGGACCAGTTTCTGACACATTTGGTTGATCTTCAAGAAAATTGATGTGAAGATTCTCTTCTACCCTTTTGGTCCTTTTATTGTATACTCTAAAAGCTTTACTAGAGGTAGAGTATCCAAGCAAATAACCTTCATCAGATTTCCCATCAAATTTGCCCAAGGAATCTAAGGTGTTTATAATTGGTTAAGGGGGCACCCATAAGGTCTCATAAAAAAAACTAATCTGGTGGTGTTAACTTTTAATAGTTCTTAAGGGTTTATTTAGGGTTTGGTTTATAATACGCTATGCAGTAAATAGCAGGAGTTTTTTACTACCTCTGCCCCATAACAAGGGATAGGCTAAAGTGGAGTCTGCTAACATAGTTCTAGCTGCCTCAATTAGGTAATGTTTTCTTTTTTTGCAACACCATTTGCTGTGGTGTTCTAGCCACCACTAAACTTCACTTTTTTATTCCTTTCTTAGCATAGCATTCATTTCATAGCATGGTTCTTATACTCTGTCCTTTATCACTTCTAATGATTTTTAAACATTATGATTCGCCAATTGGTTTTATAAGCCTATTATAAATTTACAAAGGATTTTAGATGTTTCATCCTTGGTAGCTAAGGAAAAAATAAACCCCAAATACAATCTGCTGAAAATCATCAGTCACAAACCATAGCAGTACATTTTCTTGTTAATACTTTTTATCTGAGACAGGTTCAAATAAAGGTCCAGATGAGTAATTCTAGGTGGCTTTCTGATGATTACTTTCTAACTTGGCCTTACAATAGGCCTTATGTATGCTTTCCCTTCTTGCAGGCAACACAGTGTGGTCATTCACAAAAATTTTGAAGGTAACCTTAAACTAGGTGACCTTTTAGCAAGTTTGTTATATTTTAAAATTCACATGACCTAAATCTCTTATGCCATAAATTTAGACTCATCTGCTGTTGCATTTGCATATAAACAAGTTATACCTCCAGAGGGAATAATGTTCTTTAAGTCCAAGCTGTACACATCATCCTTTCTAGGAGCTCTAAGTACAACTTGACTTTTATCAAGAAGCTTAAAGCTAGGAGACAGGATAAGGCATTCAGTCTCAGTAGTAAAAAGGGATACTATTTCTCTTGTCACTCTTTGTTGAGACAGAGAAAAGGTTAAACTTAAGTTTCATCTACAAAGTAAACATCATCAAAGTCTAAATTAGCGGTTCTGATTTTACCTTTACCCGTTATTTTACCTCCTTTAGGATCACTTCCAAAAGCCACAAAGCCTCCATTGTAATCTTCATAGTCTGAAAGATAAGCTTTGTTGCCAGTCATATGGCTAGAGCAACCACTATCCACCACTGCATGATCCTACAACAAGATCTCTGGATTGCCCTACACAAAAAGGAAGAGAATTAGTATCTCTTAGGGATCCAAGCCATTACAGACTTGGAAATCCCTTTTGGGTCAACATACTCAACCTTCTTGAGCATGAATGATCCACTGTCTTTGGACACATGATCCAAGTAATTTCCCTTAGGCCTCCAAACCCACCTTGACTTTTTAAGGTCAGTATCCATCTTACCCTTACCAGTATTAACTACTGCTCTTGTCCTAGCAGTAGTTATATTTTGAACCCCAAAAGTTTGAACATCTTGTTTTAAGTCTTTGGGTCTAAGAAGCTTGTTTTGGTTGTTAAGACCTTTTGATAGGTGAATATGAGCCTCTTGGTCTTACATTGTCCATTCTTGGGTAAATTGGTCTAATAGCACCACTAGTTTATGCTATTTTTGGAGCAAATGGTCTAACAGTACCTAGCAGTACTAACTGGCCTAGCAGTACTAACTTTGTGAACTGCTCTTTTCTCATTTTGCTTAACAGGAGTAATCAAACCTGTTCTTGTTAGAACTCCTAATGGGACAAAAGTCTTTCTAAAATGAGGGTATTTTGAAAATTTTTGATGATTAACCCTTTTAGCATTATCCCATACTGGTTTGACCACCCTTGGACCAGTATTGACCACATTTTTTAGCTTAGGTTCTGGGCTTCTTTTGTCATAAAAATCACAATCTTTGATCAAATGGTCAGTGCTCTTACAGACAAAGCAAGCTTTTATTTTTCTTAAATCCAATTCCTTCTTTCTTAGAAGTTTGACCAATTTGATCAACTCTAGTTTTAACTGTTTGAGTCTCATTAGTCTGAACAGGACTAACTGTTTGCACTTCAGACCACATTCATCATTCATCATCTGGGTTCTAGTCCTCAATGATAACTTTATCTTTTGTTAAATTGATTCATAGACTGTATTAGGTTTTTTGAAGTATTTGCCTTTATTTGTTTTACCTGCCAGGTCTCACTTTGTTTTAGTATTAAGATCAGTTATTTTGACTCAATTATTTTCTTCCTGGTGGCATATTCATCTAAACCTGCAAATGATATGTCAGCTATATGGGTTTTAAAGAAAGTTACTGTTTATAGGGAGGGGAATTGCATGATACCCATGATTGCTTTGGAAGACCTATCATTAGCTGGTGTGGAATACTTCCACTAGATTCTGATATCATAAAAAACACTCAACTAATCTCACTTATCGTTACAGAATTGTACTTATTTCATTCAATTGTGTGCATATCTAAACGTTTTAATTCTATAGCACTCATTTGACTGTTGAGTAAATTCATCTAGATTCTTGGATGATTCTTCCATTTTTCTTATCTTAAAGTTTCAAATCATCTCTGCTTTAACAACTTTTTCTAACTCTGTGTTTGGTTGTTAATTTTTATTTCTCATACACTTAAGCTCATAGTTTTGACAACTCATATTTTCTCCCCAAGCCTAGGTCATTCTTTTATGTCTCAAGATTTTCTAGATTCTTAGAGATTCTTAAAGCTAACTCATAACCTGAATTTCTTTGTCGGCTCTTGCTATGTTTTTCTCTTTCACTATCAAAATTCTTTTGAAGAGTTTTAAAAGATTCAACACATTGTTTAGAACATTTTTGTACCTCATTGTCAGAAGAACTTGATGAGCTTGAAGAAGAGATTGCCATTAAAGCATAGTTGACTGGTTTTATTTCAAAATCATTACTACAGTCATATCCTCTAGGACCATCTTGAGCCTCAGTGGCTGTGATGAATATTTCATTTATTGGTGCATTGTCCTGCCAATTGTCCACATAAGATCTTTTCTTTGATTCTTTCCAGATCTGCTTCACTAGCAAATTACCCTTTTCTGTGATAGCTGTATCACTTAATTTTTGATTATCAAAAGTTGGAACAAGTTGTTTTTCTTTGAATTCCATTTTCCTTCCTGTCTTTGGACATGGAATTTTTCTCACTTGACCAGTCAAAGTAGCCATCCTGCCATCTAAGATACCAATTCTTCCAAGTCATCTTCATCAATTGCTAAAAATCTTCATTTTCATGTTGAGGACTGGTTGTTAGTTGTGCAAAGAAAGAGCTTGTTGCATCATGTTCTCATGGGTAGATGGAATTGACTTATTCCACCAGCAAGTACTGACCCCAAAATCTCCTACTGGCTAGTACAACTTCATTAGTACTGCTAGGTTTCTCAGAGGAAAGAATGCTCAAGTTCTGAGAAGTAGAAGTGGGAAACTGAATGACTTTTCATCTATCTTCGTAGACCTAAGATTGTTGTAGAGGGTATATCAATATAAAATTCATCAATGTTTGGCTTATTTCTCTTTGATTTAAGCAATTTGATTCCTTGAAGGAGGAAGACTTCTTAGGAACATTCTGGTTTTTGTGTTTTCTTCCTTTGATTTGGAAGCTCATTGAATCCTCCATTGACTTTTTGAGTTTTTGGAACATATAATAAGCCTTGTCCAGACATTTATTGATTAGTAGAAAAAAATTTCAAAACTGATGTTTGAGAATTTTTTTGCATCTTCTTGGTGATTCTTCTTTTTTACTCATAACCTTGTGTTAATGCTTCCATGATGTGATTTAGCATCTGTAACATTGTGAAACTTGAGGAGGTATTCATCAGGTATTGCTAAAAGCAAGATGCTCTTAACTCTTTCATGATTCCTTCTAGCAGCCAGTTGTTTGGCAGTCTTAGGAGCAGGAAGGAGCAGATGTTTCCCAGTTGCGTGCTGGCTTCTTTCTTGATCTCCATTGTCAATAATCCCATAGGTTTATGGGTCTGGTGTGTCAGATATATGTCGCTTTCTCATGCTTAAATATTCTTATTCCTTCCTGATGATAGGGATCTTCATTGATGTGATAGTGGGTGGAGGAAATGTTTATTCTGCCATCTTACACTTGAGTTCTTATTCAAGAGTTTCTACACAAGGCTTGATACACTTGTTGGATCGTTTATGAATAGTCTTACCTTTAGCTTGTAAAGGGTTTTGTTCCTTTTGATAATTCTAAAAACAAACAATATTGAAACAATTGAATTTGAACACTATTGATTATGCCGGAAACAATTCATAATGCTATGAGAAAAACAATATTTAAGAAATCACAAAAGGAACATTATATTATAACTTATATCTGCTAGGTACAGATTACAAAGACTAAGATTGCTTAATCGATCTACTATTGATCTGTGTAGAACTATATCTACGAACTTATGCTAGGGTTCTTTTATAGACTAAGGAAAACCATACTGGGCTTTACAAAAAACGCATATAAAAGATAATGCATATCTTTTCCTAAGATATCTCATGATAATCTCAATAAACGTATACTAATATTTTATTCTAACGGTACTAAACTATCTCGATCAGTACTTAACAATTTTTGTTACTGCAGTAAAATTACACTAGCGAGTATATACTAATATAACTAACGGTATTACTAAGTCCAGGGGAAAAATGCATTTGATTTCCCAACATTTGGGGAACGAATTAACATTAATATAAAACATAGTGTCTGGGAGATGTACCACACTAACTTAGGAATGATAATAATTACACAATGAAAGCAGTACAATCATTGCACACATAGACAACTCATACATCTTATTTGAATAAACTTGGTTAATACGTTTTCCTTACATAAGTGCTTGACTTCTTCTTTATTTTTTGTTTATCTGCTTGTGTGTGTTACTTGCCTCATTTATTGCTTTATTAGTTTAGATTAAACCAAAACTCGTGTCAGTCTCTCAGGCTAACCCCCCTATTTGCGTTAGTTTAGATTTAATTTGGATTAATTAGGTCTAACATTAGATAAATAAAATACTAGTAATTAAGTATTAATCGTTTTTACCTCTTAGTGATGACCTCCCTAATTAACCACGAACTACAATTCTTCGATCGGGTACGCTGCCCGTTAATGCTAGTTAATAGGTACATTCGGCAAAATATAAATAGTAAAACTTGATAATATAATTACCTATACTAAACGACACATCAATAACACAAGGATCCAAACACATGAAAGAATTGTACATTTGATTTCCTCTCTCGGATAAGCTCATATGGTGTATTTTGATAGTGAGTGTGAATTAAGGAACGATTTTGTATAAAGCAAGCAGTAGCAAAGGCTTCAGCCTATAGAAAGTCTGGTGAATTTGAGAAAATCAACATTGTTCGCGCAGCCTCTACTAAGGTTCTGTTACGCCTTTCTACAACACCATTCCGCTGAGGGATTCTTGCAATTGACTTTTGTTGTGTAATGTCAAGTTTCTCATAAAATGACGTCAATATCTCATTCTTGAAGTCCGTTCCATTATCAGTTCGAACATAGCAAACTATGGCACGTAAGCTAACTTGAATGCGAGTGATAAACTTCTTGAACATTTCTGAAGCTTCATCATTAGATCGAAGAAAATACACCCATGTATAACATGAATAGTCATCAACGATCACCAAGATATAGAGTTTGCCATTGATACTCTCCACTCTCATTGGGTCACATAAATCCATAGGAAGTAATTGCAGTCTTGCATCAATACTTGTAACTGGCTTTGGTTTGAGAAGGGCACGCTTACTTTTGCCTTGTTTACACGCTAAGCACAAATGGTCTTTTTCGTATTTAAACTTTGGAAGACCGACAACCATGTCTTGTTTAGCAAGTTGGTTTATGGTAGCGAAGTTTAAGTGTGATAAAAGACGGTGCCATAACCATGATTTAGTTGAGGAGGCCTTAAACATTAAGTAAACTGGAGACAAAGCTGCCATATCTGAAACGAATATAGTATACAAGTTAGATTCCTGTGAGCCAGACAAAAGCTCATCTCCTTCCAAATTCCAGATATAACAAGTCTTTGAGCGGAAAGAAATTTCAAGATCGTCGTAGTAGAATTATCCTACAAAAAAGAGGTTGTGGCCAAGTCCTTCAACGCAATATACGTGACAAATCGTGATATTTACGTGAACACAATATCCATAGCTAGCGATCGCAGCAAAGTGATCATTTCTGAAGCGGACATGTGCCATGAACTTCTCAATGAAGTTTTTCAGCAGTTTAAGGTTCCGTTATGTGCTTTGAACACCCGCTACCTACGATCCACAAACATATTTGTATCACCTATAAGAAATAAAGCAGACTACGATGGAAGAGTAGACAGTTTGGCTACCCAAGTTTGTTTGGGAACTGGTGTCTTAAAATGATTCACTTTATTGTTAATTTTAAGGACATTCATACTCATCTTTTCAGTTTTAGCTTTGGGTGTCTAGCTAAAAGCACTCATTTGTTCTAGCCATCTTTGTCATTTCCTACTTGTTTTAGCTTTTTCCTTCATGTACTTACTAGGTGTGCTAACTTTTAAAAATTCTAGAGATTTAGATCTCGAGCTAGAGGCCTTATCTTTTGCATTCACATGAGTAATAACTACTAAACTAGCTCTTGGAGCTATAGGAGAAGCATCTACAAACCTAGTTTTCACAGCTAAAGGGGAAGTACACAAGGCTCTCCTAGCTTTATGCTTTACAGAATTCACATACTTTGCAACACATTTATCATGACAATTTATCAAACAAGATTTAGCACAAGAAACATACATTACATCACAAGAGTCGCATGAAGCATTCACATTCTTAACATTATTTTACATTAACACACATTTGTCTTAATATTCAAAACAGATGAAAGATGTTTATTATTGACTCTCCTAACATGATCTTCAACTATTTTTGATGATTAGATGTGCTTTCTACATATTAGTGTTAATGCATGACACTTAGTCTTAACATTGTGTCGCTCTTACGCTGTTGGTTACTTGCTAATACTAAAAGAACCTTCTAAGCCTGTAGAAGTCAAAACACTCTCATTAGTTTTCTTTTGTTTTTTTGTGTATCTTTTATCTTTATCGTGTACATCCTTGGTTTGATAACATTTATGTTACTAAAAATTTCTACCTTCTTCTGAGGCAAAGTCTGCAAAGTAACTAGTTTTGTCAAAACTTGTTTCTCAACAGTCTTAGGAACCAACTTAGCTTTTTGAACTGAAAATTTGTTAAACGTTGTAACACAAAGAAGTTGTTCTTGGACTGCTGGTTTGTCAAACTTAGTATTTACAGACTCAATATTATTGAAAGATCTTGATTTTTAACCCTAACATCACCGTAAGCATATGTCTTTTAACTCAGAAATTATTATCAAAAGATCTTGATTTTTAGCCCTAACGTCACTGTAAGCATATGTCTTTTGATTAACATGCTTGATCAACTCATTAATTTCTTTTTGATGCTGAGTTTGTGTGTTTTTAATGGAATCAAAAAGCTTTTGATATTCAAGTTTTACATTTGCATTCTCTTTGATTAAAGACTTAACTAGAAATTGAAAAGACACGTTCTCATTATCTAATTTTTTACCTTTGAGATCCAAGGGTTTTCAAAAACATCATTTTCCTTCTTGTGTCGTAACTCTAGTTCAAAAGCAATGCTTTGTGCTTGACATCTTTGAAAATCATTTTCAAGAATTTTGATATAGTTTAGCAAACTCTCTTAGACATCATTAGATTCTTTCACCTTGTTTCTATTCTATTTCCTTGTGTGTTCATTTCTCTTTACTCTTATTCATAATGCATTACGAAATTCTCAATGTTTTGTGCTAAGGATACTTCCAAGACTCGATCATGAGCTTTATAAAAAATATCATTCTTTTTCAAGGTTTCATCAAGCTCACTTTGCATTGAATCAAAAATATCAATCATCTCTTTTAACTTCTCTTATAAACTTCATTTTGAAAATCATTGACTCTTTGTCCGTTAAGTGTTTATTGATCGGTTTTCACCTCATTATAAAATATTCTCGCGTTTCTTTTCTAAACCATATGAAATATTTGAAAAAACCATTTATGATGTTTTTTTTTTTTGTAATTTACACTATCAAAAATTGTTTAACACTCATATTCAAGTGCATTTATAAATATCGATTCACTCGACTTTTGCTTTTGGTATTTTTGGTGGAGGTGAATCCGACTTTTTGCCACATTCCAACAACGGAGTTACATTTAGAGTTATAATAGAAGTAGATGCTTCTGAATTTTTTTTTTGCTCAAGAGAGAGTTTTGTTTGGGAAACAAATGTTTCATAAATACTATTTAACTTTGCGTAATCAATTGGAAACAATGTTACCTTTTTCTTTTGAACTTCATCATCGTTTTGTTTTCTTTTATTTTTAATCGACTCTTTTCAGCATCCTCAAGAATTTCCTCTGAATCATGAACATGAACATGCACTTTGTATCACGAAGAGATGTAGCACTATACAACTTAGGGTTTGGTGCAATTGCTTTCTGAAGACGACAAGAATTTGTATACCCCAAACCACTTTTCAAACTTAGATCGTAAAAAGAATTTGGTTTAGGACCAAGCATGTGAATTGTTTGAAGTAAGTGATCCATTTTGTAAACAACTATTTCATGTTCTTTAATTTTTGCTTCAAGTCGAAGAATATCACCAAGATACTTGTCCTCTTGTTTTTAAAAATTTTCTTTCAGAAACTCATGTTCTTGTCGAAGAAGCAAAATATTATTAACCTGAATTGAGATTTGAATTGTCAAATCATGTTTTTCCTTTTCAAAAGCCTTAAGATTTTTGCTTTTAAACAAGAAATTGAGTTTGAATTTGATCCTTTAATTTACTTTCACGATTTAAAGCCTCATTATGTGCAGTTTTATAAGCATACTTATTTTCTGGTTTGTTTTCAAAAAACTGAACCCGTTCCTTGAACGTCTCAAGCTCTTTAGTTAGCAATGCATTTGCCTTTTTAACCTCTACACCAACCCTTTGAGTATTAGCATATTCAATTTGCACATTTCTAAGAAATATTTCAAGTTCAGCACATTGTTGATCATGAGCATGGTTATCTTGTTCAACATTATCACTATTAATACCTCATCTAGATCATCAAATATTATATGCTATCACTTTGATCATCTATCATCATAGGTTTGGCTTTATAGTTTCCTGCTTGCTAATGTATGACTTTGTTTTTGGATTACTTTTAGAGAATAATCCTTTAAGGAAGCTAGATGAAGGATCTTGTACCTCATCCACAAAATATGAGTCATATGATGGTTCAGCATCTGAGTCATTTGCAACCATCTAAATGTGAACCATCATAATGCATGAAGCGTTAAGCTCTTGTAGTTCATCATCCTCTAGAATATCAGCTAGCAAAAAATTGTTCTGTTCCTCATCCAAAGTGATTCCAGCTTTATCTTGTTTGGCTAAAATCATCTGCTGTCTAAAGTAGTTAGAGTCTCGAACTCTTGGTTTCGGACATGTTCTAGCATAATGACCCTTCTCGTTGCACTTGTAACACTGAACCGTAGGAGTATGTCCTGAATTAGTGGTTGTCCTTGGCACTCTCTAAACAGTTGTAGTATTTTCATTCTTCTTCTGAACATAAGCAACAGTCCGTGAACTCCCAACATTACGACACATGTTTCTCCTACACTACCAACATTCCCCACATTATTTTTGTTGAACACTCAACCCACGGACCGTCATGAATATAAGCTTGGTTGCGAGTATTGGAAGAGGTTCTGAGGCAATTGTTTGTTAGTCTAGAATAATGTTGAGTGATAGCACGAGCGAGAAACATCATAGCAGTTGTGAGTTTGTCTTCTGGTCATCATATTGTGATTCTCCTTGATAAGCATATGATTGTGTGTCATCATCGAAATCACTCACTGAAGGAGGATGTGTCACATAATAAGTTGGTGATGAACGAGACTGAGATGGACTTGCATATGTATTAGCAATAAGTATGAGAGGATCATGTGCTTTAGCAGCTCGTTTTGCTTTGGAAGCATTCACGTTCACTTCGTTTTGCTTGAGAAAGTCATACAGAAGATCATACTCAACCTAATGAAGATTGTGCATTAGTCAAACCATCGTGACATATTTTCTCCACTCTGGTTGTAGTGAGTTAAGAAACTTTATGTTGATAGCAATCTGATATGGTAAAACCTCATGATGATCAATGACATTCATTAGCCTTGAAAAGCGTTTATAAACTGATTTAATAGATTCCCCAGCCACAGAGGTAAACTTATCAAACTCATTTGTCATACGTGAATTTCTTTCTTGTTTACTCAAATTAGTTCCTTACATCAATCGTCTCACGCGATTCCACATTGCATTGGCAGTTTTGCATGCATCAACAGAGTTATATATGTCGTTTGGTATTCCCAGAAGTATAAAGTTCATTGCATAAATATCTGCCTCAAATCGTAGCTTATCATTACCCTCGAGATCTTATTCCTTTTGCAATCGTTTATGAGGTTGAACTATAGCATCACCCGTAAGATTCCATGGGTCATTCATTTTTTTCATTTTATACGGATCATTGGTAATCGAATCTTTTAGCATTTTCCCAAAAGCCTTTTCCCTATCAATGTACCTCATAAAATGACTTGCCAACGGTACATAACTTCCTTTTTTAAGCATCGGAGGATGATTTTTGGAACCTGCGTCCCCAATTGATTGCTGATGAGAATTTGTCATTTTGAAACTACGTGTGTGTGAAACAATATAATGTGGATCTTATCTAGACGAAAAAGAGTGCTTTGTTAAATTTATGACAATGATTTACAAGCGTTTAAAGATTACAAAGATTTTTGATTATCAACTTGTAATACAAATTTAATAATCTCAATTGAATTTGAAAGCCCAGTCGAACTTCAGAAGCCCAATCGAAATTTAAAAAGGCCCAATCGAAATTCAACAATCAAAATTATCTCAATCGAAATCCACATCAATCGAATTTGAAGAACCCTCAGTCTAAGTCAGTAAGCCCATTCGAAATTCAATAGCCCAATTGAAATTTAATAAGCCCAATCAAAATTATAAAGGACCAATCAAATTTAAACATACAATCGAAATTGAGGATTCCAAATGAATTTGACCAACCAAAATTTCTAAATCTCAATCAAAATTTAAACTCAGTCAAAAATGATAATCCCAATCGAGCTAAGCCCAGTCGAATTTGAGTCCTCAATCGAATTTTAATTTTTTCGGTTATCCAATCGAATATCAATTCCCACAATCGAATTTTAATATAAACGGTTATTGTTACCCATAAAGATTCTAGCCTAAAACACGATCCGGAGGTCGGGGAGGATAAAAGAAATAAGTAGCCATATTATTAGGTGTAAAGAGAGAAAGGGAAGATGTGTGTGTTTCTAGAGAGAGAAAAAAAAAGAAAACCAACACACACGCACACTTATGAGATACAAATGGTTATCCTCACCCCTCCATGGAAGTATGGAGGGGGTATTTATAGCCCTTGATACGCACTACTATCCTAACTTGACATTTCTAGTCCTTGCGTATCCGACTATAAGTAACTAGTGTAATTCCGTATTAGCCGACATATTTTAAGGCTAACAATTTTCTCCCAATATGTGGGCATACGGAATTACTTACAATGTTCCTAACAATTACGAAATACAAAAAAATAAAGTCTTCAAAGCGCTTCCAATGCTGAAGATGACATCTTTGCCTTCTAGTCTTGATACTTGTACTCCAGCTTGGATCTTCTGTGTCTTTACTTGTTCTGGAACAATTGTAGTTTGCATGAGTTGGATTAACTTCCCCAAATTCATGCAGCGTGTCTTGAAACTCTTTCTTCATAAACTCCTTTTTGACAAAGTTTTTGAATCAGCTTCCCCCTAAACCAACATCCGTATCTTAAGCAGATTCTGAAACACTGTGATGTAGTTTTAAACGGATTTCTATACATTGACATTTTTGTAACATCCGGCAATTTTCAAAATTTTAAATGACTATTTTACCCTTTGACTTTTTGGTCTGACATGACCCTTTTTGACTTTTGGTCTTTTATTGTCACATAAAAGCGATTACCGCGTAACCGGTAATTTTTCGGAACATATTTAAAGGGGATATATGTTATTCCTTAAGTTGTGATTTATTCCAAAACGAAGTAGCTAAATCAACGTTTTCTTATTTGGGACTATGAAGCAATTTAATGTAAACGGGGACATTCCTGGACAACTTTTTAGTTTTGACCGAGACCCGAAAACAGTCAGAAGGTGACTGAAATGCCCTCGCAAGATTTAGAAACAAGAAAATAATTAAATTATATTTAATTAACACTTTTTATTAAATAAAAATATTTAATAAATTAGTCATCATTTTATTCAAAAACGTTTGTTGATAACGCAAATATTCGGGTTAAAAATTTATTTTTGTTTTTACTTTCGGACAAGACATAACCGGGTTTCCAAATGAATAACAATTATTTTTATAAAAATGTTATAAAAATATGTATGAAATACTATCAAGTAAATACTCGTTTTTATGGGAAAAATGATTTTGGAAAACAATGGCGCAGTTTTGTTGCATTGTATCATTACGTTAAGTCGCTCATAACGAGTCTTCCGACCGCTTTTATCAAAACCATATTAAAAATTTACTCAATGGACCCCCCAAATTCTATTTGAAACTTGCTACTTGTTTACATTAAAACTTTTAATTATATATAAGAGTTTTATACATTTTTTTTCATTTTAAATATAAAAACACAATATAAAACAGCACTCAACTCCTTCCCCTCTCTCTCCTTTATTTTTCCGGCAGCCACCGCCGCTCCGGCCACTGACGCCGACCACCACGTCGCCGTTGCCGGAAAACTTTTCCGGCAAGTGTTCCGGCCAAAACCAAAATGGTTCTCATTACCCGATCTACCCGATCCCCTATGCCACTCGCCCCCACTCACGCCTCTACCCTTCCACCACCACTCAGCCGCCTCCCCCCCTCTCTCTTCGGCTGCTGTCCCGCGACGGCCACACCCCCACCATCATCATCATCTTTACGTTATCATCATCATCACCATCACCAACACTCCGTCACCACCATCCCCACACCCACTCGCTGCAACCACCATACTGACGCCACCATCGTCATCATCATCATAACACCACCTCACCACCATCATCGTCATCACCACAGCTGCCACCCACCAAGGGTGCGTGGGTTTGAGTGTTAAACGACCCAGGGTGCGTTTGTTTGTTCGTACCACCCAAAAGGGTGTGTGTCGGTTTGACAGAGCCACCGACAAGGGTGCGTTGGTTTGTCCGAGCCACCATCAAGGTGCGTTTGGTTGCTCTCAGTCACCAAGTAGGGTACGTTTTGGTGTTGGTCTACGCCAACAAGGGTAACGAGTTGGTTTGTGTTTTCACCGAATGGGGTACGTTTGATATATTGGTAACACCACGGAGGTTTGTCTGTCTGGTGTGTTGCGTTCGGGTTTCGTGGTTTGGGTTCGCTCAGCCCCAACTAGGGTGCATTGGGTTTGCAATTTGCACCGACCGGGGTGTGTTTGGCTGTTGTAAACAACATAAGGGTGTGTTTGGGTTGATATAGAAATACATTAGGGTGCGTTTGGCTGTTGTAACAGCCGTTAGGCTGCGTTTGGTTTTGTTTCCGCCAAATGGGTGCGTTGGTTTGATTGTTACAACAAAAGGGTGCGTTTTGTTTTGATATAAATCAATAAGGGTGCGTTTGGTTGTGGGTTTAACAGCTGAAGAGGGCTGTTTGGTTTATGACAGCCACAAGGGGGTGTTTGTTTCGGGTTATTAACACCAAATAGGGTGCGTTTGGCATAAGAAAACAACATAAGTGGATGTTTGGTTGGGCAGACTCGTATTAGGGGTGCGTTTGGGTTTAGAGAAGACAACAAAGGGGACCATTTGGTTGGTTTAGCAGAAAAACCATAGGGTGCGTTTGGATGTGCAGAAAACCGTGAGACGGTGTTTGGGTGAGCAGGAAAACCTTTAGGGTGTGTTTGGGTTAATATTCATCGACAAATAAATATATATCATAAGATTTTATAAATATAAAAACGGATATATTGGTGGTTTAAAATGGTTAAATAAATGTAATGTTTATTATTTTGTTAGTTATATATATATATATATATATATATATATATATTTATTAATTTATTTAAAACGCGTGAGAAATTGCAATATGGATTGAATTTTATAAAAATGAAAAACGTGGTTTAAACCAAAAAGATTATGCCGAAAAATCTATAAACTATTATACTGAATAGATTCCATTATAACTGCTATTATTTTAGAAACCGATAAAGGGTCTAAGTTATATTTTAAAAATATATTAAATTCTAACTACACAACAACCCGACAACGAACGAAAACTATACTTTTAAAAATGAGACAACAATTTTAGCTACGATCCGTCAATAAGGCGAAAGATTAATTTATAAAATATTATTTTATAAATTCCTGACTAGAAGGAAAAATTATAATTTTTGTAAAACTTTCCAAACATCGTTTGTTTAATTTATAACTTTAAGACGCGAGTTTACTTTTATGCAAGAATTTTCTATTGATTAAATTGGTGATTTACGAACGTGTCGAAATGTTCTATTCAAATCTTTTTCTCACGTTTCTTATTTAATACTTACAAAGTATTATATACCTCGATTATTTATTTGATTGGTTTTCTTTGTTATATAATTCACAGTATGAATTATATACTTGACATATTTTTCATATGTAATATATACGGGATATATTACATGCATTGTGTTACTTTTGATTTATTTTATTTATCCAACTACCAAACCATTACAACTTGGAAACCTAAATCCTTTATCAACATGTCGCGTTGATGCAACCATATATCGGGAAACCCAAATTTATTACTCTAGGCTAGTGGGACTTAGCCGTTAAGATTAGTTGCAACGTCTTGATCGAGCCGCTTCGTCTTCCGTTTGTGTTGCGCATATTAGATGCCCATCTGTCAATCGTTCTACATCATCGAGGTGAGTTCATAACCTCGCTTTTCAATCTTTTGAATGTTTTATAAACCCGCGAGGGGGATACATGCTTGTCTACAAACTCTTATACTTACTCGGTTACCTTATAACAATGTGATTGTTTTTAAAGGATATTGTGAGTTTATAGCCCCACGTTTTACTTGTTTACATATATTTTTGGGATGCTTGTTTACAAATGCATTTACGTAGTTGATTACAAATTGGTTCGCATACTCATTTACATAGCTCGCTATAGGATATATTACTTGACTTCATTTTTGGTCACAAAAATATGTACTTTACTTTTGAAATAATTACGGATTAGCTTAAGCGGATTGAACTGATAATAATACGGTACTGCCCGGGTGTTCTTGGAGGGGACACCGGTAACGGGAGTACCTATTCTTTAAATAAAGGCCCGGGTGTTCTTGGAGGGGACACCTGTGATGGGTATATATATAAGTCTACGTCACAGCTTCATGAACTGTAAATCACTTGGAGGGTGAGCGCGAATGTTATGAAATAGATCTATTCGGGTGTGATCCCCGTTCGGGTGATTAGCTATCACTGGGCAAACGAACGTTATAATATGTTGTCTACGCGAAGGTTATAAAATAGATCTATTCGGGATTGACCAATCCCCGTTCGGGTGATTAGCTATCTACAGTCAAACTAACGATAATGACATTGTCAGATTACGATTGGTTGGCCTACAGGGCCCACAAACACTTATCAATACATCAACATTTTACTGTTATATTAGTGCATCGTTTTCATGAGCGTAAGAGAATCAGAAACATGTTTTATACTCACATGGATAATTTACGAGCCTTGAATAAAGTGGCAATACATAATTGAAACATTTTTGGTGACTATTAAATTGTCATTGCATTCTTATAAATCTTTGGGATAAGATTGGTAGCTCTTTGTGACATTAGATTGGTCATATGCATACTTATAAATCTTTGGGTTAAGAGATGGACATTTGTGATATTAAATTGGTCATGCATTCTTTATAAAACTTAGGGAAAGAGAAATGGGGTTAAACGAACCCTTAGGCTTTTTGATGAATTTTCAAATTTTTGTACTGTAAGTTGAACCTCATATTTTTCTTTTATAGCCAACTCTAACTTCCTTTTAAGCTCTGTAATATCTAAATCTCTTAAATAGATTTCAAATTCCAAGAGTTTTATATCTTCCTCATACACAAACTTATTTTTCTTAAAGACTAACACTCTAGCTTCTACAGATTCTAAACCAGTTTTATAAGAGACAACACTCATTCTAGCTGTTCTTAAGTCTTTAAATAATTGTTCATTTTGTTCTTTTAGATTTTTTTACACATTCTAAACAAGATGAACAACAATTTGAGTCATTAGATACCTCAGAGTTTGTAGAAAAAGTTAAACTTGTTAAAGAATAAGCCATGAGAGCAAAATTGGTTAGACCTTCTTCTGCATGGTCACTCCAATCATAGCCAAAGCCATCATACTGAGACACTAAGTCATTTGAAGTAGTTTCCTCAACTGGCACAGTCCTTCTGATAGGCTCCCTATTTCTGTTGTCTTGATTCCTGGGTGCCCTATACTCCCTTGCAAAGTATCCTCTCTTGTGGCAGTTGAAATACTCCACCTTAGACTTGCCAAACCTAATTATTTCTTTGTTGGCCATGTCCAGCTTCCTTCCAGTATTCTTCAGGAATCTTCTTGCCCTCATAGTCAGAAACAAGAAAATAATTAAATTATATATAATTAACACTTTTTATTAAATAAAAATATTTAATAAATTAGTCATCATTTTATTCAGTAACGTTTGTTGAAGACGCAAATATTCAAGTAAAAGATCATTTTACGGAAAAAGTTAATCAGTAATATACAAATAAATAATAAACGTTTTAAATAAATTTTATAAAACGTTTATGAAAATTAGTCGAGTGGATACTCGTTTTTATGGAAAAAATTATTTTGAACAAGTAAAACAATGCGCAAGTTTCCGCGTTATGAATCTTCATCTAACTGTCCCCGAACCATCTATCTTGCAAAAGTTACACTATTGGTCCATGTGGTATATATTTACAACACTAACCAAAACTATTAAACAATCTTGTCACTTTCTTTATACTTTTAATATATATATAAAATTTATATATTAATAACACACACACATACAACACTCCATCTCCTCCCTCCTCCCTCTCAAAATTCCGGCCACCGAAAAACTTTTCCGGCGAGTTTTCCGGTCACCGCCAGTCGCATCGGCCGCCACCCCCAAAATATAAAATAGGTAGTCTCCCACCCGATTCTATCCGTTCTATACTGGACCACACGCACAGCCACGCGCCTCCCTTCGTCCCCACCACCAGCCGTCGCCCACTGTCACCACCACAACATCATCACTCACCCACATCACCCCATCTCCCACCACCACCACCACCCCCCGTCAACCCCTAGCCACCAACTCCAGACAACCACCACCATCACCTCGTCAATCCTCCCCGCCACCCGTCACAGCCGCAAACCACCATAGGGTGCGTTTAATTTCTTTTTTATTATTAAAAGAGTAAGGGTGCGTTTGGTTGTCTCAACATAGGGGTGCGTTTGGTTTAACAAGAACACCGAGAGGGGTGCGTTTGGGGTTAACAGCCATAGGAGTGTTTGGTTGTGGGGTTAACAGCGTAAAGGGTGCGTTTGGTTCTGTCATTAACTACCAAAGGGTGTGTTTGGTTTAGGTTATAACAGAATAAGGGTGTTTGGGTTTAAGATAAATGAAAGGGTGCGGTTGGTTTGCTGTTAACAGCCATAAAGGGTGCGTTTGGTTTCATAAAACGACCAAAGGGTGCGTTTGGATCTGAGTTAAGCACCAAGGGTGCGTTTGGTTGTGATAGAAACACCAAAATAGGTGCGTTTGGTTTGACAGAAATCAATAAGGGTGCGTTTGGTTGCGCAGAATCACAGTTAGGGTGCGTTTGGGTAGGCCGAAAACCGAATAGGGTGCGTTTGGTGTAGCAGTTTCATCATAAGGGTGCGTTTGGTTTAGCGAAACAACAAGGGTGCGTTTGGTTTATATAAATCAACAATAAATATATCGTAAAATTTTATAAATATAAAAACCGGATATATTGGTGGTTTTAAATGGTTAAATAAATGTAATATTTATTATTTCGTTAGCTAGATATATATATATATATATATATATATATATATATATATATATATATATATATATATATATATATATATATATATATATTTAAAACGCGCGAGTAATTGCAACACGGATTGATTGAAAAAGGATTAAGTTATATAGTTTTAAGATTGTTTAATTTATAACTATACAATAACCAGTTAAACGAACGAGAACTATACTTTTACAACAAGGCAACTAGTTTAGTTAAAAGTCGTAACGAAATAAAAAAAGAATACCGATAATACTACATTTATAAAAATATAAGAATCTCCGCCTTGAAGAAAAGGCAAATTAACTTTTGTAAAAGCTTTACAAACATCGGTTACATGATTCGTAACATTAAAACGTGCGGTTATTTTTATGCAAGAACGCTTTATTAATTAAATTGGTGATTTCCGAAAACGTGTCGAATTATGTTGTTTTGATTATTTTTCTCATGGTTCTTATATAATACTTGCAAGGTATTATATACTTTTATTTTATTTTCATATAAAATACATGTCGCGTATTATATACAACGTCTGAATCATCGAACATTACAGATAGTAGAAACGAGACTCCGTCCTCGGACATTTAGAAACTTATACAAACATACTCACGCGACTACACCTTCTTCTTGAGGTTTTCACTATAATGAGACTTTCCCTATAACGCGGTTATACCAGTCATAAGATCTGTAATGATATATTTTGAGATACCCATTTTGATGGATTAAATATCCTGGACAAACCTAGCCAAAATTTTTGGTAGATTGAGAAGTGTAGAAACACCGAATTTTGCTGAATAAAGTTATCAGCGTCTTGTTTAGAACGAGTTTATTAAACCTTAAGTCTTTCCTTGGTCACACAATCGGATAACACAAATTTAATCTCGGGACGAGATTTCTTTAAGGGGTAGGTACTGTAACATCCGAGAATTTTCGAAATTTTGAATGACGATTTTACCCTTTGACTTTTAGGGTCTGACTTGACTTTTTGACTTTTGGTCTTTTATTTTCACATAAAAGCGATTACCGCGTAACCGGTAATTTTTCGGAACATATTTAAAGGAGATATATGTTATTCCTAGGTTGATTTATCAAAAACGAGCAGCTAAATCACGTTTTCATTATTCGGACTCTAAAGCAATTTGATGTAAAACGACATTCCTGACAACTTTTTAGTTTTGACCGAGACCCGAAAACAGTCAGAAGGTGACTGAAATGCCCTCGCAAGATTTTAGAAACACAAAAATAATTAAATTATATTTAATTATCACGTTTTATTAAATAAAAATATTTAATAAAATACTTAGCAATTTAATTAAAAGCGTTTGTTGAAAACGCGAATATTCGAGTTGAAATCCATTTTTTTTCTTTTCTTTTCTATCTCAGACAAGGCGTAACCGGTTCACAAAATAAATAACAGATATTTTATTAAATGTTATAAAATATTTATGAAATATTATCAAGTGAATACTCATTTTTATCAGAAAAATGATTTGGAAAACAACGACGCAAGTTTCGCGAGTTGAATCATTCGTTAAGTCGTCCAAACGAGTCCCGAACCGAAAGATATAAAAACTATATTAAAAAGTTACAAAACTCACCCCCCATCTATTTGAACTTGCCACTTGCATTAAAACTTTTACTATATATAAAAAAGTTTTATACATCTTTTTTTTCATTTTTACATATAAAAATACACACACATAAACACAAATCCTCCATCTCTCTCTCCCTCATTTTTCCGGCAGCCGCCCCCCCTATCCGGCCACCGCCGCCGCCGCCGAAAAACTTTTCCGGCGAGTTTTCCGGCCAAGTCCAAAAGTGTTTCTCATCAACCGATCTATCCGATCCACTATCTCACTCGCCGTCACTCGCCACTCCACCTCCGCCGCCATCACCACGACCACGCCACCACCAGGGTGCGTTCGGTCCTTATTTAACTAGGGGGTGCGTGTGGTTTAATAAGACAGATAGGGTGCGTCTGGTTGTTATACAAGACTAGGGTGCGTCGGGTTGTGGGTTTACAGCCAAGGGGTGCGTCGGGTTGGTGGTAACAACCAAGGGGTGCGTCGGGTTGTGGGTTCACAGCCAAGGGGTGCGTCGGGTTGGTGGTAACAACCAAGGGGTGCGTCGGGTTGTGGGTTCACAGCCAAGGGGTGCGTCGGGTTGGTGGTAACAACCAAGGGGTGCGTCGGGTTGTGGGTTCACAGCCACGGGTGCGTTCGGTTTTGATAAAAACGCCACCAAGGGGTGCGTGGTTTAGCAGGTTCACAGCTTAGGGTGCGTTTGGCTTAACCGAAACAACATAAGGGTGTGTTTGGGTTGATATAGAAATACATTAGGGTGCGTTTGGCTGTTGTAACAGCCGTTAGGCTGCGTTTGGTTTTGTTTCCGCCAAATGGGTGCGTTGGTTTGATTGTTACAACAAAAGGGTGCGTTTTGTTTTGATATAAATCAATAAGGGTGCGTTTGGTTGTGGGTTTAACAGCCGAAGAGGGCTGTTTGGTTTATGACAGCCACAAGGGGGTGTTTGTTTCGGGTTATTAACACCAAATAGGGTGCGTTTGGCATAAGAAAACAACATAAGGGGATGTTTGGTTGGGCAGATTTGGATCAATTTTAGGCGTAGAGAAGAGATCGTTTGGTTTGGCAGATTTGCAATAAGGGGGTGTTTGGTTGGGCAAATTACCAAACAATGGGTGTTTGTGGTTTTGTGCAGATTGCAGCCAAAGGAGATACGTTGGATTTTAACATTTTCGGCATAGGAGCATTGGTTTAACCGAAACAACAATAAGGTACGTTGTGTTTTATACACATTACTAATAAGATACATAACATAAAAAGTTAAAATTAATACAAAACCGAACTAAATTGGAGTTAATTGGTTTAAATAAATGTAAATGATGAATATTGTTGTTAGATTAGATATATATATATAATATATAAATATATTAATATATATATATATATATAATAATATATAAATATATACTATCTGAGTATCAGTAGATACTTAGTAACGAGCGAGTAATTGCCGTACATGAATTGATTGAAAAAGGGATTTAATTTACTCGTTTTAAGATAGTTCAATTTATAATTATACAATAACCAGATAAACAAACGTAGAACTATACTGTTTACAAAAAGGTCCAACAAGTTTATGTTTTTAAAAGTCTAAACATAAATAATAATTTATAAAAATATTATTTTTATAAATTCATACTAGAGAGGTGAAATCATAACTTTTGTATGGCTTTCTTATATTTGCTTAATTTATACTTAATTTACCCTTGAATTTGCTCAATAAAAGCCAAAAAAATGCCTAAAAGAATAGAAAATTGTGTGTGCTTTTGTGGTCAATTGTGCAGGTAAGGATGAAAAGACAAAAAGAAGCAAAAACATCAAAAAACCGACAAAGAAACGAGAAAAAGACAAAGAGTCAAGAGCAAGAAAAGAATTCAGCCAGAAATCTCAGGCCGGGATAAACCCGACGACAGTCAAAACTCATACAAAGAGAGAAACAATAATTTCAAAAGCCCAATAACAAGTCAAGGGGCCATTGTTGTCAAAGTGATTCAAAAGATTAAAGAGTCTTATTTGAAGTTTAAAGTCTCAAGACTCAAATGTGTTAAAAAGAGCAAAGTTCTTTATTAAAATAAAAAAGAGAAGAAACAACACAAGGCCCATTTGGCAATTTCAGAAACGTTCTATTTACAGCTACAAAATTGCGATACATAAGGTACAAGGACCATTTATGTCATTACTCTATACATTTAAATAAGCACCCCGGTTATTTCTCAACAGCCTAACAACCAATAACTACTTTTCCTCCGCCGACTTCAACACAACCCATTTTCGTTTTTCTAACACACCAGCCGCTCTCCTTTTAAAAACCCACAAATTTCGTTCATACACTTTCACCACTCACCATCCAACACGTGGCAGCAAGCTATTGGCCAAAACACCTCATCAAATTCATCCAACGATTCAAATAAGCTCACTACTTACTAAGATCACCACGATCTAACTATTACACAAGTTTGAAATACATGGACTCTATCTATACATTGTGAATGTAAGACATGCCACGAATGCACTAACTAAACTACATAACTTCGTATCTTAATGATAACGAGAGTTCTTCTTTTGCACTTGAGGAGTTAAGTTTGGATCACTTGGAAACAAAGCTGTATGATTAAATGATCAAAGGATTGTAGGAGTGTAACATCCGAGAATTTTCAAAATTTTGAATGATGATTTTACCCTTTGACTTTTAGGGTCTGACTTGACTTTTTGACTTTTGGTCTTTTATTTTCACATAAAAGCGATTACCGCGTAACCGGTAATTTTTCGGAACATATTTAAAGGAGATATATGTTATTCCTAGGTTGATTTATCAAAAACGAGCAGCTAAATCACGTTTTCATTATTCGGACTCTAAAGCAATTTGATGTAAAACGATATTCCTGACAACTTTTTAGTTTTGACCGAGACCCGAAAACAGTCAGAAAGTGACTGAAATGCCCTCGCAAGATTATAAAAGCAAGAAAATAATTAAATTATATTTAATTAACACTTTTTATTAAATAAAAATATTTAATAAATTAGTCATCATTTTATTTGAAAACGTTTGTTGATAACGCAAATATATGGGTTAAAAATTTTAATTCTAGTTTTACTTTCGGACGACACGTAACTGGTTCACCAAATGAATAACGAATGTTTTATAAATGTTATGAAAATATTTATGAAATACTATCAAATGAATACTCATTTTTATTGGAAAAATTATTTGAAAACAATGGCGCAAGTTTCGTGTGTTAAATCATCCGTTAAGTCATTCAAACGAGTCCCGAACCGATACGTGTCAAAATTATAATAAAAACTTACACTTTTTACCCTAAACTAATTATACTTGTCACATTAATTAAAACTTTTAATATAAATATAAAAAGTTTTATATTTTATTTCATTTTTCCATCTCACATAAACACACACACTCACACTTTGCTCTCTCTCTCTCTCTCCCTCAATTTGTCCGGCCACCGCCGGCCACCCCTCAGCCACCACCGCCGCCGCTCGCCGGCCACCGAAAAACTTTTCCGGTGACTTTTCTGGCCAATACCAAAAATACTCCCCCCACTCCGATCTACCCGATCCTCATACCCACGCGCCTCCACGCGCCGCCATCCCTCCTCCGGCCGCCATGGCAGCCGCCGCTGCTGTCACCTCCACGCGCCACCCCCTTTTCTTTTTGGTTTCGGCTGCTACTCTACGAAAACCACCACCATCCTCACGTCACCGCCATCCCACCACCCACGCCACCACCACAGCCACCACCGTATATGTGTTTGGTTTGTTTTAAAGCACCATGGGTGCGTTCGGTTCATTTTAACCGCAAGGGTGCGTTGGGTTTTCTGCTAAGCACCATTAGGGTGCGTTTTGGTTTCGGGTCAGCCGCGTTTGGCTGTAACCGCACTAGGAGAGTGCGTTTGGTTTGCTTAAAACCCAAATGAGGGTGTTTGTTTCGGAGGCTAACACCACATCAGCCAAGGGTGCGTTTGGGTTGGGTTATAACCCGAAAGGGTGCGTTTGGCTTGCATTAGGGTGCGTTTGGTATAGTGACAGCAGCTAGGGGTGTTTGTTTTAGTTTTCACCGGAAAGGGTGCGTTTGGAATCGGGTCAGCAGCAAGGGGGGTGTTTGGTTTAGCTGTCACGCACACCAAAGCGTGCGTTTTGGCTGTTACAGCAGACTAGGGGTGTTTGGTTATGTAGAAAACCAATCGGGTGCGTTGGGTTTGGGTCTCAAACCAACCGGGTCCGTTCGGGTGGGGTTTTGCACCACACAAAAAGGGTGTGTTGGGTTTATCAGCAGCTAGGCTGCGTTTGGTTTTGTTTCCACCAAAAGGGTGCGTTTTATTTTGATATAAATCAATAAGGGTGCGTTTGGTTGTGGGTTTAACAGCCGAAGAGGGCTGTTTGGTTTATGACAGCCACAAGGGGGTGTTTGTTTCGGGTTATTAACACCAAATAGGGTGCGTTTGGCATAAGAAAACAACATAAGGGGATGTTTGGTTGGGCAGACTAGCATTAGGGGTGCGTTTGGGTTTAGAGAAGACAACAAAGGGGACCATTTTGGTTGGTTTAGCAGAAAAACCGTAGGGTGCGTTTGGATGTGCAGAAAACCGTGAGACGGTGTTTGGGTGAGCAGGAAAACCTTTAGGGTGTGTTTGGGTTAATATTAATCGACAAATAAATATATATCATAAGATTTTATAAATATAAAAACCGGATATATTGGTGGTTTAAAATGGTTAAATAAATGTAATGTTTATTATTTTGTTAGTTTTAAATATATATATATATATATATATATTTAAAACGCGTGAGAAATTGCAACATGGATTGAATTTTATAAAAATGGAAAACGTGGTTTAAACCAAAAAGATTATGCCGAAAAATCTATAAACTACTATACTGAATAGATTTCATTATAACTGCTATTATTTTAGAAACCGATAAAGGGACTAAGTTATATTTTAAAGATATATTAAATTCTAACTACACAACAACCCGACAACGAACGAAAACTATACTTTTACAAATGAGACAACAATCTTAGCTACGATCCGTCAATAAGGCGAAAGATTAATTTATAAAATATTATTTTATAAATTCCTGACTAGAAGGAAAAATCATAATTTTTGTAAAAGCTTTCCAAACATCGTTTGTTTAATTCATAACTTTAAGACGCGAGTTTACTTTTATGCAAGAACTTTCTATTGATTAAATTGGTGATTTACGAACGTGTCGAAATGTTCTATTCAAATCTTTTTCTCACGTTTCTTATTTAATACTTACAAAGTATTATATACCTCGATTATTTATTTGATTGGTTTTCTTTGTTATATAATTCACAGTATGAATTATATACTTGACATATTTTTCATATGTAATATATACGGGATATATTACATGCATTGCGTTACTTTTGATTTATTTTATTTAACCAACCACCAAACCATTACAACTTGGAAAGAAAATCTAATCTTTTTATCAACGCGTCGCGTTGATGTAGCTATTCATCGGGAAACCCAAATTCATTATCCTAGGCTAGTGGGACTTAGACGTTAAGATTAGTGCAACTTCCTTGATCGTGGCCGTCTTCGTCATTCGGTTTCGTGTTGTGCATATTAGATGCCTATCTGTCAATCGTTTCTTAAACATCGATGTGAGTTTATAGCCATCGGTTTTACTTGTTTACATACATTTCTGGGTGTGAGAGAACGCAGCTTGTTTACGCAAATGCATTTACGTGGTGTTACCAAATTGGTTCAATTATTAATTTTACTTATGCTTCGTTATGGATATATTACTTGACTTCATTTTTGGTCAAAAATATATGTACTTTACTTTTAAAGATGATTACGGATTAGAGTTACGCGGATTGAACGTGATAATATACAGTAATGCATTCGGGGTCTTGGAGGGGACACCGGTATAGGAAGTACATATTCTTTTAAATTAAAGGCCCTGTTTGTTCTTGGAGGGGACACCTGTGATGGGTATTTATATATATATAAGTATATGTCACAGCTTCATGGAACTGTATAATCATCTTGGAGGGTGTGAGCGAAATGTTATGGAAATAGATATATTCGGGTCTGGGATCACAGTTCGGGTGATTAGCTTCACTTGTAAACGATAGTTATAACATGTCCTGTCTACCCGCGGAATTTTATTAAATATAGATCTATTTCGAGATTGACAATCCTCGTTGTGTGATTAGCTATCACGTGGGCAACCACGAGAACGTTTATAACATGTCAATATTACGAGTGTTGGGCCTGCATAATGGGCCCACAACACTTTAGCATCATGAAACTCCTTCTGCTTATATTGGTGCATCGGTTTCTGAGCCTTAGAGTAATAGTTAAACATTGTTTTATACTCACATGGATATTTATTGTGCCTTGAATAAAGTGGCAATACATACTTGAAACATTTTGGTGATATTTATATATAAATATCATAATGCTTTGAACAATTGCGAATACAACGATCATACGTATATTTTTGTGAAATATTTGGGATTGAAAGGGTCTATGCTTTACTTTTCAATATTGATTTCTTAAAAATCATACATTACATTTTGGAAAAGGACATTTAAGGATTTTAAATGGTCATACCTCACTTGAACAAATTTGGTTCAACTTTTTACATAACCAAAATCATATGAAGACTCACCAACTTTAACGGTTGACAGCTTTTTAAGCATGTTTTCTAGTGTGAATTAGATGCTTGGATTCTATTTGATGTGCATTGGAGTCTATATTGTCAAGATTTCATTTCATGGAATTTCTATCATACTTACAATGTGATCAAATTCTTGTGTAAAATTTTCAAGCTTTTATTGTGATGCAATTATGGTCAAACATTATATCAATTTCAAGGATAATCAATGAGAATACTTTTAAAACGAATATTTAGAGGTCGTTTCTCTTGTTAAGTTTTTCATGGTGATGCAATTATGGGACAAATGTTATATCAAATTCAGATTTTTATTAAATCAACAAGGCTACTTTTCAAACGACACATTTAGAGGTCGTTCTCTTGTATCTAGCGCTGTGTATTATGAAGTAGCACCCCCGGACGTACTTCCGTTGCGACACGCATTTTTTGTGGTGTTACAGATTGGTATCAGAGCACTGGCTATAGAGAACTAGGTTGCATATTTTACCCTAGACTATAGTCGTTTTCGCAAATATTGCATTACAGCAAACATTTTCAAAGTGCATACACATTACTTACTTAGGTTACTTGTTACATTATGTGATTACATATGATATACATATATGTAATATATATGCTTACATCTTTTGCGTATATCGCATGTTTATTTAAAGAAGAGTTATTTATATAAATACCAGAGTATTTCTTAAGACATTGTGAGTTGCACAATGGTCTCGTTTCGTTCTCAGACATTGTAAGTTAAACAATGGTCTCTAAGAATATTATATTCTTCCTAAGCTTTATACAATATTGTATTACACGGAGACCGTCCTAATTTTTGTTTACATGAGATTGTGTATGAATCTGAGTGTTACAAGTCTTGTATGGGCGGGACTTGTAATATAAGGATTAATATGATAATTGCTATGTTAACAAAGCCCGTCCCAGTTCTGTTTACATGAGATTATGTATAAATCTAAGTATTACAAGGCTTGTATGGGCGGGACTTGTAATAGGAGGATTTATATGATGATTGCTATGTTGACTGATTCATCAAGACTTTTACCTTATTTACTCTAACCGAGTACTCATTAACGATCTTGAACACTATGTGATTTTCTGATAGTTTTACTCTCTGTCTCCGAAGACGAGTTTTAAACACTCGTCCCATACTAATTAGAGCACATGCATCGTCATGTCATCCATTACCTTGAAGGTTGTGTGAGTACGCGTATTGCATCGAGAATTATTAAGTAGGATGATTTATAATCTATTTATTTGAAATGATTGGGACGCCTCTTCATTTAAATAAATGAATTGTAAATCACCGAACCATAATATCAATTCATTATTTACATAAATTGGGACGCTTCTTTATGCAAATAATAAATTATAGATGAGTGGGATTAATGGTATCCGATATGAGACGAGTATGAACTCGAACCCGATAATCACCGGAATCCGTTAAAAATGTTTGGAAGCACAATAGTGTCTTACCACTCAGCAGAATCTTAAGGCCTCATTTGGAACTACCTTATCTCATGCTTAAGTTATTACTTTTGCCATTGCAAATCCTTACAATCATGAACTGTCTGTGGAGCTAACAGACTGAGTATCATAATCCGTCACCGTTTGTTATAGTTATTGTCGTTAGGGTTGCTGTTGTTGGGTCCTGAAGCGGTCCCAGCTTGTACAACTTTATCCAATAGGTAATGCAACCCCCCTTAAACTAGATAAACACTTGTCGACCCCGAAAACATCTAGTCCGAACTATTCATTTTGGTGGCCACTAGTACGAAGACTTAGTCGCATACATCCTAATAATACTAAGTAGTTGAATACTTTACATCCTTTAGGTGTGGAGATTCAATGCAATTACTTACTTCAAGCGAGCGAATCGTAGGCATGGTGGATGCAGCGGTTCTCGTCGATGGCATTCTGAGTTTAAATCACAATAATGCAATACACGTGGGATTTTAAACGAACGCAACGCAGGGGAGAGATATAACAACATTGAGTCATAAGATCTGTAATGATATTTTTGAGATACCATTTTTGACGGATTAAATATCCTGGTCAAACTTAGCCAAAATTTTATGGTATATGAGAATGTCGAAACATACAAATTTTTGCTGAATAAAGTTATCCGCGTCTGGTTTAGAAAAGTTTATTAAATCCTTAAAGTATTTTCTTGGTCACACCAAACGGGTGGGGGGGGGGGGGGTGTGGGAACTCAATTTAATCTCGGGACGAGATTTCTTTAAGGGGTAGGTACTATAACAACTGGGAATTTTCGGATTTTTAAATGACTAATTTACCCTTTGACTTTTCGGGTCTGACTTGACTTTTTGACTTTTTGACTTTTTACGGTCACCTGAAAGCGATTACCGCGTAGCCGGTAAATTCCCGAAAATTATTTAAATAATAAATTATAATTATTATTATTTATCTTTCATTACGAATTTAGTTTTCAAATTTATTTGAAAAGAAAACGAGAATATATGTTATTTATAAGCTGACTTATCAAAAACGACACGCTGAATCACGTTTTCATTATTCGGACTCTAAAGCAATTTGATGTAAAACGACATTCCTGACAACTTTTTAGTTTTGACCGAGACCCGAAAACAGTCGGAAAGTGACTGAAATGCCCTCGCAAGATTTAGAAACGAGAAAATAATTATGTTATATTTAATTAACACTTTTTATTAAATAAAAATATTTAATAAATTAGTCATCATTTTATTCGAAAACGTTTGTTGATAACGCGAATATATGGGTTAGAAATTTGTTTTTATTTTTATTTCGGACGAGACGTAACCGGTTCACTAAATAAATAACGAACATTTTTATAAATGTTATAAAAATGATTATGAAATATTATCAAGTAAATACTCATTTTTATCAGAAAAATGATTTGGAAAACAATGGCGCAAGTTTCGAGATTTGAATCATCCGTTAAGTCGCTCAAACGAGTCCCCGAACCGCTTTTATCAAAACTACATTAAAACATTTACACAATCTACCCTATACTATTAGTAACTTGTCACTTTTATTTAAAACTTTTAATATATATAAAAGTTTTATATCATTTCATTTCATTTCCTCACAATATTAACACATACACACTCTATTTCTCTCTCAAAATATCCGGCCACCGCTGCCGGCCCCACCGCCGGATTCCGGCCACCGGCCGCCACTTGCCGCCGCCGAAAAACTTTTCCGGCGGACTTTTCCGGCCAACTCCAAAAATAATCTTTATTACCCGATCTACCCGATCCCTCAACTCACGCGCCGCCACGCGCCTCCACCACCGCAAGCCCACCCCACCGAAACCACCACCACAGCCGCCACCTCCCAAGGGTGCGCGTGGTTTTACAACCACCAACAACGGGTGCGTTTGATTTTTACAACAGGGGGGGTGCGTTCGTTTGAATGGCAGCAGGGGGGGCGTTCGGGTGGCTGTCACGCAACCATAGGGTGCGTTGGTTTTGTTATAACGCAACAAGGGTGCGTTGGGTTTCTTCTCGGCACCACAAGGGTGCGTTCGGTGAGGTGGCAGCCACCACCGTAGGGTGCGTGTGGGTGGCGGCCACCACCATTAGGGTGCGTTGGGTGTTGTAGCAGCAGCAGGGGCTGCGTAGGGGGGGTGTTTGTTG
>BQNB010035337.1:24991-50944 GCA_026074375.1 Tanacetum coccineum | reverse complement strand
GGGTTCATATGGTTAATTGTAATCCCATACGGACTCCTATTGATACTGAATCTAAGCTAGGAGATGATGGTGATCCAGTACCCGATCTGACATTTATCGAGTCTAACGGGTTCTCTACAGCATCTTACTTTTACTCGCCCAAATATTTCTTATGCAGTGCAACAGGTTTGTCTTTATATGCATGATCCTCGGGAGCATCATTTCCCGGCTCTTAAACGGATCTTGAGGTATGTTCGTGGTACTTTAGATCATGGGTTATAGTTATTTTCATCTTCTACTACATCTTGGGTTGCTTATTCGGATACGGATTGGGATGGTTGCCTACTACTCGGAGATCAACTTTAGGTTATTGTGTATTTCTCGTCAACAATTTACTCTCTTAGTCCTCTAAGTGTCTGCAGCAACTGTCGTGCACAGATTTAAATTTATCTAATTACTTGAGTATTTTTTGTTTCGTGCGTATTTGATTTTTCGTAAAATCATTAAATTTACTGAGTTTTAGCAAAAACGTCTCCGGATGCGTTCCGGCATTTGAGTAAATGTAGTCTACTCATGACTAACATTACGTCTTAGGACATATTTTATTGTGTCGTGTGTTTTAAATTTTACGTGTTACGTAAAATACTTCTAGTGAATATTACTTTGAATGCATGCATGTGTTTACCCCAAATTATCAAATATCTAAGATATTTATGTAAGTTCAAAATTTAAAAAAAATTTGGTCCACTCTTTTTTTTTGTCCGTCCGCACCCCCAACCAACACACATTCACCATCATTTATTTGTGTGTGTGTTATGCCTCCCTTGGTACAAGTCCTATCCCATGATATTCTCACCCTTGTTGGTCTTGCACATTGCTTGAACACCACACACCTAGGATTCTTTTAATCCTTGTGTGTATACAATGAATGGGGTAAGCTTATATTAATTCATTCATCTCTTTCTTACACACACACTAAAACACACACAAGCCAAATTTATCTCCCTTTTCTCTTATTCTTTATGGTTCGATGACACACACACAAACATAAACACCTGGTGTTCATTTTCTTGATCTCAAATATTGGGTTACATTTGATGCTAGTGATTCTTTCGTGGTCATATTCGGGTTAGATACAATATCTTTTTCGGGTTATTATATATCTTTTCTCTATATTCTTGTAAGAAAACTCTCATCTTTCTTTCATAAATATTTCACATATTCTCATCTATGCTCACATCTCATCACCATGTTTGTGTTAGGGCTGAGCATATGGACCGTTCGACCGGACCGGACCGGAAAACCAGACCGACCGGACCGGAGTGTTTTGGACCAATTCGGTCTTCGGTCCGGTCTGGTTTTACCAAAAAACCCGATGATTATGCCTTATAGGACCGAACCGGGCCGGACCGACCCGGGCCAGACCGTACCATTTTGGTCCGGTCCTCGGTCCGGTATTTTGGACCATTTCGGTCTCGGTCCGGTCCGGTCTTGGCCGGTCTGATTTTGGACTGATGCTCACCCCTAGTTTGTGTAAAAAGGTTTTTATGAAGAAACTAGCAAAATATAAAGGGTTGTACAACTTATTTATGTTTTTGAATACTTTCTTGATATTATTGTCCTTTTAGGTTAAGATTGTGATTATAAATGTAAAAAGTAGTTCTTGGTATAAATTGGTGGAAGGGATAGGTAGTCTTGGTATTGTTTGAGTGTTCGTATAAATCGGTGGAATGGATTTAGGCTAGAAATAAAGTTGTGATGTTTGCGGCAAAATATATAGTGTAGTTTTGGTATAAAATACTTGCTGTCAGAAAATGTTATAGGGTAAAACGAGTGGTTAAATTTACTTGAGTAGTCGAAACGTTAAAAATATGTTAGTATACTTAAATACGAACACGTGGATATAAAGATCGCTAAAAACAGACTTAAAACGAGTGAGTTACGACCAATGAAGTTCGGATAAAAGCTAGTAACTTTTCCAGCCAAAAACTGTTTTTGACACAATATGTCCAGTTTACATTTTCGTGTTTTTGACCCATTTCGAGTCCGAGTCGAGTAAAACTTATAAGTGAAAATTTTTAGAACATGATTTTTCTTTGAAACGTCGCTTTTGACCATTATGTGAATCCTTATAACGAAGGAGTTACACCCGTATAAAGACGGACTAAAATCTGGAAATTTTATAAAACTTTCTACGTATATTTTTGGCTATTAGTGAGCCGTTTGAATTAAAAATTGGGTTTTTGGGCGTTTTAGAGTCCGATTAAGCTATAAAATCCTTAACAAATATTGTAGTATCACTTATATATTTTCTATACGCGTCGGAAACTTTTAAAATATTATTAAGTAAACGTTATAAGTTTTATTTGGGTTGGTGACTTAGAAATAGATGAAATGTATATATTGGTGAATAAAAAATGGTAACTAGACTTTTGGAAGGTCATTTAGCGTGTATTAGGCGAGATATAAATTAAACAGAAATATTTAAAAATCAGATAACTTGCGGGATTTTTAAAGTTGGGCAAAACTAGTAATTTTCGTTGTAGTGTCGAAACTTAATAAAAACTATGTAACTTTTATGAGATTGCATTTTTGACTTACATAACTAAAACGCAAACGTGTCCGGGTGATGAGAACTCTATAAGAATCACATATGCATCGTTTCGCTATTGTCTGCTTGCACCTAAAGCGCACTATATTCCATCTAGGTCGCGTTTTAGACAATCGTACTCGCTCTTCACTTGTTGACTTATTCTGATTCACCACTTGCTTAAGGTGAGTTTTTGTAGCCCCTTTTTATTTATGTTTTCCTAGATTGAAAATGATACTCAAATGTTATTTTAAATGTTTTGCGTTGTGTTACACTATTTCTTACTTGGATAATTTTTGCGTTTATATGGCTATATGTGTGTTATTATGTACTTGATTGCGAGAGGTAATTTACCTTCGGGAAGAGACGCCCATTATATCTAGGTAGGGTATCTAGTATACCTTTGGGAAGATGCACCTAACGTTATTGAGTTCTATTATATGAATTGTTATTGTGTGATAATACGAAATGTCGTATACACATATCTTCTCGCTATTGTCCTGCTTAAACATTATACACAACAAGTGGGTTTGTTACTTAAACCTACGAGCTCACCAACTTTATGTTGACGTTTTTGAGTATTCATTTTCAGGTAATAAGAATAGTAGTGCTTAAGGAGGATAGAGCTTTCTTGCATTGTCTAGAGAGACTTAGGATGTAGCCCTCTCGGGTTACTCACCCCTTGTGTCATTGCATTAGTATCTTATGGTAGTCTTTGAATTATTTGTTTATTGTACTTGTCCCGGGTTGTGGGATTATTATGTCTATGTGACTATGTTGTTGTGGTACTGACTATCCACGATACAAGTCTCCGCTTATGTCGTGAGTCGACATGAAACATTTATGCAAATATTTCATTTAGTGAACTCTCTATTATCTTATATCAATGTGTTATGATGATCTTGTCCGTTACATCTTGTGTTTCCGCCTTAGACGGGGCGTGACAGCGTCAACCGACGCTTTCTTGATCTAGTGTTGAGGCAGAGTATCGTGGTGTTGTCAATGTTGTTGATGAGACTTGTTGGTTGAGGAATTTACTATGTGAGTTGCATACACATTTGTCTTCCGCTACGCTTGTTTATTGTGATAATGTCAATGATGTTTATTTGTCGTCTAATCCGGTCCAACATCAACGTACGAAGCTTATAGAGATAGATATTCACTTTGTTCGTGATTTAGTTGCTGCTGGTCAGGTTTGAGTTCTTCATGTTCCATCTCGTTATCAGTATGCTTACATTTTCACTAAAGGATTGCCTTCAGCTTTGTTTGAGGAGTTTCGTATCAGTTGAGCGTTCGGTGTCCTCCCGCTCCAACTGCGGGGGAGTGTTAGTCGTATTTTGTAATGGGCTAAGCCCGAGTTAGTATTTGTTAGGGTTTGTATACTATATATGTACCCATTATCATTATCAATAAACAGATACGACATTTACCATTCTACAGAAAATGCATCTAACTTGTCAATTTTTGTTATTTCGTGTAGTCAATTTTTTTCTATTAAAACACAAACCTTTCAGATTTCGACATTGGTGTGTATTATTTGACCATTCTACCCTGTACAATGACCATTTTACCCTTCAAAATTTGAAAATAGTAGGGATAGAATTGTCACAAAATACACACAAAAGTCAAAATTTTAAAGGTTTGTGTTTTAATAGCAAAAAAAGATGACTATACGAAATAACAAACATGGACAATTTAGACGCATTTTCAACTCATTAACCCTAACTAATTGGACCAATGATAGAGTATCATTAGGTTTACGTAGCAAAATTGAGAATTTCTACTGGCAATTGAAAATCAAAGTTGGCTTCAATTCGATCAAACTCAAGTAAATTTCGTTCAACAAAATAAATAAACATTAAAACATAGATGTCGATTTTGTAAAAAAAATAAAGACGATTAAGGTAATTAATAAAATTTTAGTTGTTAAATTTTAAATTAATTGAATGAAATTAATTAAACTTATAAGGTTTTATGTTTTTTAATAACTTTATATATTTGATAAACAACCCTTAGACTTTATATCCACTATACTTTATATTTTGTAAAAAAAAACATATATATTGTTGTTATTTATAATATTATTATCACTATTATGAAGTTCTAAAGAATCGTTGTAAGCTCATATTGTTTAGATCTTATATCTAGGATAAATTAATAACAAATGCGGAATATTCAATACATAGAATCATTGTTATTAACACAAGGTTTTTCATCATTATCTTCTATGATACATGACTACTACAAGCCCTAATTCTACCTTGATCAAATGGTAGAACGGTTACCTAATCTAACAGGAATCATAAGATTCTTGAGGCTAAAACACTAAACCTAGGTGTCTCCTTAGAGAACTTGACGCCTAGAACACACACACTTTTCTGGTGTTTACATCTTGACACACTATAAACTATACGACCTATATCTCTTTATATACTAGAGATATTAGGTTTACAAAGGATAAGTATTAGGAAATTAATTAAATATTTTAATCATTTAAGTTTATCTTCAGAATCTTCAAAATCTTCCATCTTTTGAATAAATTCCTCATATGCCTTTTAAGTCCCTTCATCTTTCATATGTTCTGTCTTATCAACTCAAATATAATTTCAACCAATCTATCCCTTTATAATGACAAAACCATATAAGCACAAACTTCCCTGAACTAATGATATAGAAAATAATTAAGGATCATGCAATTCCACCAAGAACTGTAAGTATTGCACATTTCTTTGTAAATATTCTTCCCTTTTTTATCATAATCAAATAAGGGACTAAAGTATGCAACTTTGATTTCAACAACTACAAACCACTATCACACTTCTAATCCAGCCTTCCAACAACTCAAATTACCCTCCATGACGCGCCTTAAGATAAATGAACTTGAGCAGTAGAAACTTAAACTAGTAGTAGTAATAATGACTTAGAGTAGTAAAAACCTTTACCTCATCTGGTGCATGTAAATGGTTAAACATTTTAACAATAAGCTTCCCCTGAAACCCATATGTTAACCATTTCGTAAATCTTCAATTATGTAAGCTCTATGTAATGATCACTAATGAAGAAAACTAAGTATTACTAATTTGATGCTGAAGTAGAACAACCCAAACTTATGTCTTATATCTTGTTCTATCCACGTGATGTCAAACTCATACCAAGAACAAAGTATAAGTAGATCTCAACCTCTTGACAAACTCCTTAAAGTGATAGCAAATGTGAGCATTGAGCACCGTAAGTTAGATCACACACCTTTGCTAGATTTGTCAAGTATTCGTCACATCGTTTCTAAGCACGAACAAGTTATCTTCAAAGTGTAACACCCACTTTATGATATGATAAGAACACGCATCTGAAAAACTCTACTTCAACTTCAAATAAGCGATACACAACCCTCTTCGTAACCAAATAATCCAAGAAAATACAAGCCTTTAAATCTGCTAAGAACATATAAACCAAATCTAAAAACCAAATAGTTAAACCAAGAACAAACTACCTTGGTTTTTTTGTTTTGTCCGAGATCCATCATGTGTGTGTCATCCGATTTCTGTCAATGCTGGCAGTACTAACTTCTTTGTTGTCTGATATCGATCAACTCTAGCAGTATAAACCATTCAAGCAGTATTAATTTCAAAAGAAGCCTAGCAGTATTAACTGTTATATGCTAGCAGTACAAACATCCATAGCCAGCAGTACTAATTCTTCCCCTTAAACTAAGCAGTACTAAAATCCAACTAGCAGTATAAACGTTATGCTCGCAGTAATATCGTTGAACCCCAAGCAGTAGTAAGCTTACAGCTTTAATTACCCTAGCAGTACTAATACACATGATCACCAGTAGTAGATAAATGGACAGTACTTACTTGTGTTCGAACCCATAGCAGTATAAACCTTAGCAGCATTAACATTGATGCTTGGCAGCACTAACAAACATAGGCAGCATTAAAAAACATACATGCATTCATAACTACCACAAGCTACAACACTTAACTAGCTTCCAACACGAACATCTTTTGCAAGCAGATAATCATGACGACCAATCACTAGCATGTCTTTGAAGCCCAAACAGTAGTAACGACTTAGTGCTTTTCTTTTTGCCCAAACAGTTTAAACAAACACCTTTGTTAAGCAGTTACGAATTCTCTAAAAGGAGCAAACCTTAGATAATTAGGGTTTTTAGCAGCTTCTTCTTAACACCAAGAAACGATCATATGGAACCCTAATTAGCTGATCGTCAAACCCTGATGCTCGTTCTTTTATTCACAAACTAATCATTCCTGCTACTTCTTGGAACCAAGGACGAATCAATCTTCATGACCAGATTAGGGTTTAATGAAAAACCCTAGTTTTCACCAACACAACTTGCACCAAAAATAATCATAGTCGCCTTTTTTTAAGTATAAAGACGACGCTTTAAAGTGTCGCAAAAAACCCTAACTTTACCAAAATCACCAATACAGCAAACAGAGATTGTATAACACCTCGTGTTTTAGGTCATTGTACGACATTATGTAATGCACAATTTATTTTTAGGGTTTTACGCGTTTTCTCTTAAACCGTAAACGTTAAGTTAAATCGCGTAAACTAAAAATGATCATTCAATGTAAACGGGCATTAAACAATTAAATGTTTACATCAAGTAAGTGTTATATGATTATTTAGAGGATAATTATTAACATTGCACATTTTATTTTTATTGGTTACGTTAAGTGTTTACGTTTCGCGATAAAGTACGTTTAAGCCTTCCCGGAAGCGCGTTAACTTATCTACGCTTCATCAAATACCCAAAATTAACCACTAAACTAGGCCGTCTCCCTAGGAGAACTTGACGCCTAGAACACACTCATATTCTGGGTGTTTACATCTTGACACACAGAAAACTATATCACCTATATCTCTTTATATACTAGAGATATTAGGTTTACAAAGGATAAGAACAAATAAAGATATTAATAAATCTTTTAATCATTTAAGTTTATCTTCAAAATCTTCAAAATCTTCCATCTTTTGAAGAATTCCTCCTTTGCCTTTTAAGTCCTTTATCTTTCATATGTTTTGTCTTATCAACTCAAATATAATTCCCAACAACTATATATTAAATAAATGTACGAAATTAAAAATATCAAAATTAAAGCACAAGTTGTTTTGATATGTAAACAATTACACGAGAATATATATACACAAGCGACTCGCTTTATTCATATTCATGTGATTAAGTAAGGATATCCGGAAAAGGTTTTTTTAACTATCTACATTCAATAACGACTCATATTATTGCACTTTATAAGTTAAACCCGCTCGGACACGGATTTAAAAATTAAATACGGCTAAAATTATTATTAACATAAATATAGACATCAAATTGAAGTCACGACCACACGGGTTATCATGGGATGAAAATAAATACACGAGATTGTACGTTTAGCAACGTCACAAAAATTTTTAACGGTCATTACGTGCTAGTAAGCACGCATGATTTTTAGAACATAAACACTATGGCAGTTAAACAAAGTCAAATTATTCGTGCAAGAAAAATCTATACAACTGGTGCGTACGAGTATTGTAATTATATAAATATAAAAAATAGTATAAGTTTTTTTAAGATTCTTAAAAGTTACAAGACTAAATTTAAAAATTATCAGAATGTTTAACTAAAAACAAAGTTATAAAAATATTATTACCTGTCAATCTATATAACTGAAGTGTAGTTATATTATTATTTGCTACTCTTTTCGTCCTAAAATAATAATCTACATTTCTTTTTTGGATGTCTCAATTTAATTGTATACTACTCTCTCCGTCTCAAAATTATAGTTCACTGACAAAAAACACGCAGTCTAAAAAAGCATCATCATTACAGCTTTATCTCTCTTACTTTTTGCTCAATGACAGTTTTACCCTTTACTAATAAATTTATAACCTCTTTAAAGTTTGTAATTGTTACCTCAAGTGAGGATAATATATTAAACTTAATCTAATTTTTTTATCTATTTTTGGAAGTGGACAATTAATTTGGGACAACCAAAAAAGAAAATGTGGACTATAATTTTGAGACGGAGGAAGTAGTAAATATAGACATTAAAGTTTGATCAAGTTTACTATATTATTTTTGATTGAAATCATTATTACAAACTTTTTATAAGACATTAATTAATTAATTAATTAATTAAGAGTAAAAATGTCATTGTGTCAAAAGTAAGAGTTCTCGGTATCATAACTTGGCACCAGGCGTTATGCCCACGTGTTACCGCGTTATGCGACGTTATGATACCGGAGGTTCGAGATGCCCAACGGCGTTGGGTCCAAAGTTAACCCACCAACGCCACCACTTTCTTTTTTTCTTTTTTTTTTGAGATTTAAATGTATGTTTGGTGTGTTTATGTGTGTGTGTTTTAGTGTTGTGTGTTGATTAAGTGTGTGTGTAGTGTGTGTTTGTGTGTTTTTTTGTGTGTGTCGATGGTTTCAAAGGAACAGGAAGAAGAAAGAGCCAAAGAGGTAGAAGAAAGAGGCCCAACCCATTTGCATTTTTTAATTTCGTTTTTAATTTTTTAATTATAATTTGTATTTTTATTAAATGATTAAATATTTAGTTTTGTTAAATAAATAGAAAATAAAAAAGTGGGTCCCAAAAAGATGGTGTTATGGGGTGTTATGATAAGAGGGGTATTTTCGGTGTTATCGTGTTATGGTACCTAGCTCTTTAAGAGAGATAAAACAGTAATAATTTCTACATTCGTCTCAATTTTATTGTTCATCTTTCTTTTTTGGTATGTCACAAAATAATTAATACTCCGTAGTTAGATTTGTTTAAGTTTACCTTATTATCCTTAGCCCAAATTGATATTTACAAAATTACTTCATCCGTCTTAAAATTATTGTCTCCTGACAAAAAACGTTTAAGAAAAGTGCATTTTTACTGCTTTCTCTTTCTTACTTTTTAGCATACTTAGCTAATTAATTATAGTCTTTTTTAAAGTTTGTAATAATAATTTCAAACATTGGTAATATAGTAAACTTGATCAAATTTCTCTATCTGTTTTAGTAGTATACAATTAATTTGGAAATCACAAAAAGGACATGTGGACAATTAAGAAGATGTTTGGGGTTGTGTTTTTGGACTGATTATTTGATTATCTCAGTTTCAAAACGCAATAATCTAGTACAAAGTGTTTGGATGAGATAAGTTAAGAATCACTTATTTGCGTTTTCATGGCTCCAAAACGCAGATATGAAAAAGCAAGCGGTGACATGCTTTTTGAAAACACGATTTTATTCTTTGATCGAAATTACACATTTAAACCAGCTTCACCTTATGTCTTGCTTCTTGATGATTTTCTTGTATTTGTTGCTTGCCTTTCTTTGGCATTAACATGGTTTCTTGTTTTTAGCTATGTTCTATTCGTAAGTAAAAATCTCCATTGATGTTGTTGAGTTGTTGTGTGGAAGACAGTAAAAGGAAGTGACTAGTTGTTTATATAACCGTAACTTTTGATTTGAAGCCCAACACCACTTCACATTCTTTTTTTTCTTTTCACAAACCTATGCAAATTTAAGCCCATTAACACTTGTCTAGTAATAATAATATATTTTATAAAAAATATTGTCACATTTGATAAAAAGTAAATTATAAAATAGCATATTTAAATAATTTATAATAATGTCTCTTTTAATCATTTTACAAGTTAAGTCTTTAAATAATCTGTTTTGCCAAACACTAAAAAAACTGATTATCTGATTATTGTGATATCAAACAGCATAATCAAATCCAAACACTATTTTCAGAATCACGTTTTGTAACAGCTGATTATCTGATTATCCGTTTTCAAAATGGATAATCTATTTTCAATAAGCAATCCCAAACACCCTCTAATTTGAGATGGATGAAGTAAAATAGAACACTAATTAATTATTAAAGGGTAAAACTGTCTCTTTTTTTGCTTTCGCGAATTCTAAAACAATAATTAATACATTTTTATAACTTTGTATTTTTTATCTGTGAACTATTTTGATATAGTGAGTATGTTCTTAATTTTGTGTTGTTTTTTTCAATGGACGATAATTTTTGGCCGAAAAGAGTATATTATTTCTTAAAATATTGTTAAAATATCATTATGTTCTTTCATTAAGGGTCCGTTTGGTTTGAAGATGGGTTTAAGATTAAGATTTGAATTTGAATTTGGATTAGGATTTAGATTTGATTTAAAGTAGGAAAGAAAAAATATATTATAAAATAAATGAGTTGGTGTTTTATAAAATTAATGTATAAATTTGATATAAAAAGTTAATATAGCCTAATAGTATATAATAAAATATACAAAATAGTAACTATAACAACCCACAATTTTTCTCAGTATAATTATCCATCTATTATATTTAATAGAATCATTTTCACGAAAATATTTTTGTTTTATTCCATCCATTATGTAACGTAACTTACATTTCCAAAGTAAACGAGCTCACGCACCTACCAATGTCAATTCCATCAACGTTTATATCAAGTGAACGTTATAATATGTCAAGTAATATGTTCTAATATCCACTTTTACCACATAGGTTATCTATTTAACGTACTATTCATAACGTTTATTATAAAAAGGACTTTATACATTAACGTTTATATCAAAACCCCGATTACATGTAATGTTTTCATACAAACCAAAAGTACAAACTTATAAGGCATGTGTACAAGGTTACAATGCATAATATTTAAATTATATTTCCCTCTAAAACCCTAGTACAACACCATTAACCCCAAGGTACAACCCGGCAATGCACGAATTCAAACTTAAGCCATTTCCCTCCAAATTTCTATGGACTTTTCGTACCACCTTTTAAGCCCAAGTTACAACTTATCCAACCACCACATTTGAACTAGTTTTCCCTCCATTTTACTCCACACACTCGTCCTAACGAAACCTTAATCCTCAGCCGAAACCATAAACAACCCGATACCACTTTAACTAGTTTCTTAACCAAGTCCTAACCAAGCTAGCACCCTCCACCATGATTCACCACCTTGTCACCACCCTTGAGCCCCAAGCAAACACCTTATCACCTTCACCCCCTTGTCACCACCCTTGTCCCCCAAGTAAACCCCTCGTCACCACCTTAGTAAACCGAACCCCTCCCACCTTCCAACACCTCTCCAAGCTATCTTCCTAGCCTCCATTAGTCACCTTGATAATCTAGTTGCTAAACTTGGCCACCACTTTTTCACTACTTGGCCACCACTCTAAGTTTTTGCCCTATATATACTCGAAACCCCTCCACACTTCCTTAACCCACCGCAAAACTAAACCATACTCAAAATGATGTTCTAACCATAAAGCTAAGGAAAGAAGAAGGAAGTTTAAGCTATTTTAGTAGCATGCTAAGTAAAAGAAGGTCTTGATTCATCTCCAATGTTTTCGAATCATTTCAAGCCATTTGACCCAATTTCGGTTCTTGTTAAGTTCTACAACTTGGGTTCAAATAGCTCTGATACATTTAGATATGTATAAGCTTTAATTTAGCCATTTTGTATAAGCTAAAACTCTTTGGAACTCATAAACCCAAACCAAACCCTAATCGACTCATTTTGAAACCCTAATCCATGCGAAACCCTAAAATAAGCTAGCTTAAGCTTATTTTGATCTTAATATGCTCTAAACCACTTTTATAAACACATGGAATAAGCCCTTAAACCCTAAGCTTACAAGTTTGGTTTCTATACCAAAAGGCCTTAAAAAACCATAAAACCATTTTTTGGAAACCCTAATAAGCTAAAAACGCCATAAGTTAGTCCTAAAATCTACTCTAATATGCTATAATATCACTTTTGAAACATTGAAATAACCCTAAAAGCTCTAACCAATAGATGGGTTAATAATTCAAAACATTGCACCCTTTTTGAGTTTTAGGATAATGGCAATGTAATAGCAACGTACTTTCCCAATTTGAGACATTATCAGATACTACCTAGTAAAGTACCACCAATACCCATCCAACTTTATACAATTTGTTTCATTATAATACGTTTGCTTACGTGGCATATAGGCAACCGGATACCTGTAAAACATTAAAAGTAATTTTCTTATTTGTTACTTATCAGATATGTACTTTCTCATTTTGTTCCACTTATCAGTACGTTCTTTATCATTTGTTCACGTATCAGATACCGTACTTTCTCAATTTGGTCACTAATCAGATACGGACCCAAACATACTTTTGCATGGAAAGTTATCACTCTTAAACCCAAAATGACTTGGTCATGTGTCACGTGGACATAGAAAATGACGTGGAACCTGACTGGACAAAAAAGTGAAATGGCTGTAATGTGTCTGGTGACATGATTTTTTAGGTAAAAATGTCAAGTAGCTGAAATCAACACAAAACATACAAAGTTGGATGGGGTATTGTATAGATTATAATTTGTGGTTCGTATCTGATAATGGCTCAAATTGAAAGTACGTTGCTATTACTGTCATTAACTTGAGTTTTCGAGCTAATAAGCTCATTTCATAAGCTTTAAGCTTATAAAACCAACTTATTTTAGCTTATTATGATAAGCTTTATGCTGCAAATTGATTTCGAGATTAAAAACACGAAGTATATGAAATTTTGGACTAAAATATGCAAATCGAATTGTCCTTTTGGGGTTATATATTGTACTTTGAAACTATTACTTTTCAGGCCAAAAATGTAATTATCCTAACTTAAAACACAAGGACTGTTTTGCCATATTCTAAGTTAAGGTTATAATGTTTTAAAATTATATATAAGGGTTTAATTGTGAATTAATATATACCAAGGGTTATTATTGTATTTCATTTCTTGAGGGTATAAATGTAATATTTTTATATTTAATAATAAAAAATATTTTTAAAACATTATATGATCAACTTTATTAAAAACCCCGACACATTTATATTTTCATCATCGATCAAAACATATAAAATATTCATGTTATTATTTAACATAATTTTCATCCTGCTTATGAAAGAAACTTAAAAGTTAAACTCTTTATCATTTAAAACTAAACGTTATCATGTTACTAGGGGAATTTTCATGTGAGGGGTTTATTTGGATAGACGTTTGATAAGTTGCTGGATTTACGATTTAAAGTGTCCTGGCTCCTCAAATGTTTACTACATGACCTCTGAATTATGATAGCCCGAACAGTGATACGTATTTTCAAAGTTAAGAAAAACCAAATTAATATTTACGTTAAACTTTATGAAATAAGTTTTGAAATATAAAAACTAAGACTTGACATATTACCCCAGGTTGCGTGACGAAGCCGTTTATTTCCATTTGAGTCACTTTTGACATCAATCAGATTTCCATATTAAGGTAAGTTCATAGTTCTACTTTTACATGTTTTCCAAATCCCGTGGGGAGATACGTGTTATAAACCATGAATACAAGTATTTTCCAACTATATGTTATCCTGATATATTATTGCCTAAGTTACCTCTATTGCCGATATTCTTTATATCATGAACCATTAATCACTTGTGTATGAACGCGAATATTGTGGATAGATCTATCAGGGTTGACGAATCCCGTTTGTGTTTACCAGTGAGGTAACCAAGCGCTCTATATTTGAGAATAATGGGTAATTTGGCAAATTACCTTTCCAGAAGGACATGCGTTCCTTAAATGTCATTGATATGACTTCCATGTTAACGTGTTGGTGTTAGGAGCTTAGAGCAATAATATTTTTTTCTATGATAATTGTATTCGTTACAATTATTACCTATTACATAAACTTGTATTCAACCATTATATTGCAAACCTGTGAATTTCACTCAACCTTTGTGTTGATCCTTTTAGCATGTTTATCTCAGGTAATTAAGCAAATCCAAGGCACGGAGTGGCATGGACTTGAAGACGTCCAAACTTGTTATCATTCAATCTTTATGTTTTAAATGTATTTTGAGACCTCCTTTTGTAAAACTCTGATATGTTATTGAATGATAACTAAATTTTCCAAAACGTCTCATTTGAGTCGTTTTCTATGATTATGATTGTTGATACATGAAGTAATACCACCAATTTAGCTTCCACTGCTATGTGAATTATCGGGGTGTTACAGATTGGTATCTGAGCCACGGTTATAGAGAACAAGATTAAAACCTAAACTATAACCATTTTCCATCCAAGAAAGTCCTCCGTGCCACTACATTTCCTGAATAGTATGTAAAGAGATTTGTTTAACAAATGATACATAACTATTAAGTAAATATAAATAACTTATGTTATTTCCACTGGGTTGTTACAGAGTTATGTCTACATCCACCCACCCTATTATTATCCTATCTGATTCCAATGTTGAGGATGCTTTTTCCTCTACAAACGCTCCTGACTATACCCTGGCTTCACTAGACTATTCCTCAGCCTCACCAGGAAACACCTCTTCTGACCCTTCAGATGATTCATCTAAGGATCATTCAGCCTCACTAACCATCTCACCTTTCCACAATGATCCGTATATGAAGGTCATGTTAGCATATAATGCTACTAGTAATGAATCACTTATTCCACTACCATAAGCTCATATTGCTCCACCAACCGTTTAGTCTCCATCTCCAGTGTTACCACTATCACCAATATTTAATCCTTGAGATTTCTTTCTTTCCGAGGAGATTATGCCACCTCAGAAACAAGCCCGTTTCCTATCATCCTCCTCTACTGATTCTTCTGCCCCACCTCATGTATTTGAGATTAGAGAGAGTTCTTATGTGACGCGTCTGGAGCGCCATGAGCAACAGATCGAGACTATTTTGAATCACTTAGATGAGATCCCTCTTGAGCGCATTGAGCACATGGAAGATAAGATAGAAGGTCTTGGTAATGGTCTAGTAATCATACAAAGAGATTTTGACCAACTAGAAACTAAACTTCAAGAAGCCCGTACCCAGATTGCTGGATTTTAGAGAAAGCAAATGGGGCATGACGACAAGATTGTTCTTGCTCGCGTCAGGATTTCTACTCTGGAGATGATCATCGAGGATATCCAAGTTCGCCACCTATCAGATATGAAGAGTCTTCTGGACATGATCCATGAACTCAAGAACCACAAGGGAGGACCACCAGACTATTAGACTAGATCCTTGTCATTTACAGCTTTTGTTTAGAATCCAACCACGGGATGTGTGGCATAAATATCGACACTTGTCAAATTTTGGTTATGTAAAATATATAGACAAGTTATTTATGACATAATACAGTTATGATTCTGTTATACCTCGCTGTTTCATGATACAGATTTATGTATGTTGTGGTTGTCTATCCTTTATCCTGTATTGTGAAGACTCATATCTTTATGTATCCGAGATTACCATGGTTCTCTTACCATTCGGTTTTCTCTAACCTTTGTGCCCAGGTATCGTGGATATGATTAATAATCAAGACATTGAGAATATAATTCCACCTACACCACCTAGAGATACTGAGCCTCCTGTTGGATCACCCATTCTATTATCTCCGTCTTCATTAGTAGGATCTTCATCACCGGTTAGGTCAACTACTCCACCACCAGACTATCCCTTTGATGAGTCTATTTTCGCAGAGTTAGATAACTCGTTATGGATCATACCGCGACCACTGGGAAGTGAACCAGTCCCCGAGGAACCTAATAAGTCAGATGCTTGTTAGAGTGCCCATCTCTGGAAGTCTTAGATTCTAAAATTTTCCGTTATATTCTGCAATGTAATATCAAAGGATTTGTATTTCTTTGTTAGAACTTGTATCAAATAAGTATCTATGTTAAATGATTTTAATATCACTATGTATGAAAATTTTGACAATGACTTATGAAATGACTATATCATTGTATCGATTCTTATTTCTTGTAAATGTTGATAGAATGGCTCCCAAGAGGACATCAACATCTGCAGCACCAGCCATGACTCAGGCTGCCATCAAGAAACTAGTTGTTGATAGTGTTGTCGCATCTCTGGAAGCACAAGCTGCTACCATGACAAATACTGATAATACTAATAGGAACACCGGACCAAGAGAAACTCTTGTAGCAAGAAAATGTAGCTACAAAGAGTTTATGAGCTTCCAACCTTTCAATTTCAAAGGTACGGAAGGGGCTGTTGGTCTCATCCGCTGGTTTGAACGAACTGAATCGGTATTTTCCCGTAGCAACTGTACCGAGGACTGCAAAGTGAAATTTGCTACTGGTACTCTAACCGAGGAAGCTTTATCCTGGTGGAATTCATTCGCCCAGCCTATTGGAATAGAGGAAGCTTACAAAATTTCCTGGTCCGAATTTAAAAAGCTCTTAATAAAGAAGTACTGTCCCAGAACCGAGGTCAAGAAAATGGAAGATGAATTTTACAATCTAACTATAAAAGGGAATGACCTCAAGACTTACATTAGAAGATTCCAGGAGTTAGCAGTCTTATGTCCAAATATGGTACCAAATTCTGAGAAACTTATGAAAGTCTTCATCGGGGGATTACCATGAAGTATTGAAGGAAATGTTATCGCTTTAAAGCCTCAAACTTTGGAGGAAGCCATTACCATAACTCCGAGGTTAATGGATCAAGTAACAAAGCACAAATCTATACAAGGAACCAATGATCACAAATGAAAGATTGATGATAGAAGAACCTTCATCAACAACAACTACCAAAACAACCGTAACAACAACAATAACAACCGCAACAATGATCACCACCAACAGCAGAATAGAAGACAAGAAACCGTCAGGGCTTATGCTGCCACCCCAACTGAAAACAGTAGGTATACTGGGAACCTTCCCTTGTGTAAAAGATGCACCCTGCATCACACAGGACCTTGCACTGTCAAGTGTCAGACTTGCAGCAAGGTGGGTCATCAGACCAGGAACTGCAAAAACAAAGGACCAGCCACTGGAAGCAACCTACAACTAATATCCGTAACTTGTCATGCCTGTGGGGAGAAAGAGCATTATAAAAATCAGTGCCCAAAAGCAAACAACAGTGCCCATGGGAGAGCATACTTGCTGAGGGACAAGAATGCTCACCAAGACCCGAACGTAGTCACGGGTACGTTCCTTCTAAATCAACATCTAGCTAGAGTATTATTTGATTCAGGAGCTGATAAAAGTTTCGTATCCATATCTCTTTTTTCTATGCTTAATATCCCACCAATTACACTAGATACCACTTACGACATTGAAATGGCCGATGGAAACCTAGTAGGCATTAATACCGTTATCCAGGGTTGCATTCTGATTTTGTTAAACCAACCCTTCGAAATTGACCTTATGCCGATTAAACTCGGTAGTTTCTACGTCGTCATTGGTATGGATTGGTTATCCAAGTATCATGCTAGAATTATCTGTGACGAGAAAGTAGTCCACATCCCCATCGACGGTGAAACTTTAATCATCCGAGGTAATCGAAGTAAAACTCGACTAAACCTCATATCCAGTATAAAACCAAAAAGTATATATCCATGGGATGTCAAATTTTCGTAGCCCAAGTAATGGAGAAGAAGTCAGACAAGAGACGATTGGAAGATATACCAGTAGTTAGAGAATTTCTAGAAGTTTTTCTAGAAAATCTACCCGGCCTTTCTCCGATTCGCCAAGTAGAGTTTCAAATCGATTTAATTCCAGGAGCAGAACCAGTAGCCCGAGCACCCTACAAATTAGCTCCTTTAGAAATGCAGGAACTATCTGACCAACTACAAGAGTTAGCAGACCGAGGTTTTATCCGACCAAGTACTTCGCCTTGGGGAGCTCCTGTCTTATTTGTTAAAAAGAAAGACGGATCTTTTAGAATGTGTATCGATTACCAGGAGCTGAATAAACTCACCATAAAGAATCGTTACCCATTACCCAGGATTGATGATTTATTCGACTAGCTTCAAGGTTCGAGTACTTACTTGAGATCAGGCTACAACCAACTGAGATTCAGGGATGAATATATTCCTAAGACTGCTTTCAGAACACGATACTGACACTACGAATTCCAAGTGATGGCATTTGGTTTAACTAACGCGTCTGCTGTGTTCATGGACCTCATGAACCGTGTATGCAAACCACACTTGGATAAATTTGTGATGGTGTTCACCGATGATATTCTTATCTACTCCCGTAACAAAGAAGAACACAAAGATTGCCTGAGAATAATCCTGGAATTACTCAAAAAGGATAAATTATATGCTAAGTTCTCCAAATGTGATTTATAGATCAGTACCGTGCAGTTTCTTGAGCACGTAATTGACAGCAAAAGAATTCACGTTGACCCCGCCAAGATTAAAGCAGTCAAGGATTGGACATCTCCTACCACACCCACAGAGATACGTCAATTCTTAGGACTTACCGGCTACTATCGAAGATTTAGCGAAGGTTTTTCGAAGATTGCAAAGCCTTTGACTGAATTAACCCAGAAAAACAAGAAGTATATCTAGGGAGAAAACCAAGAGTCAGCTTTCCAACTACTAAAACAGAAGCTTTGTGAAGCTCCAATCTTAGCATTACCAGAAGGAAATAATGATTTTATTGTTTACTGTGATGCATCACATCAAGGTCTGGGAGCGGTGTTAATGCAAAGAGAAAAAGTTATTCCATATGCTTCCCGGCAACTCAAGCCTCATGAAGAGAACTATACCACACACAACCTCGAATTTGGAGCAGTAGTATTCGCTCTTAAAAATTGGAGACATTATCTGTATGGCACAAAGTGTACTGTGTTCACTGATCATAAAAGCCTTCAACATATCCTTGACCAGAAAGAGTTGAACATGAAGCAACGCCGTTGGTTATAATTGCTTGCAGATTAAGATTGTGATATTCGTTACCATCCTGGAAAAGCAAATGTTGCAGCAGATGCCTTAAGCCAGAAGGAACGAATCAAACCACTCTGAGTTACAGCATTAGTCATAACCCTGCACCTAAAATTACCATCACAAATCGTCAAAGCCCAAACCAAGGTGATCACAGAAAAGAACATCGAAGTAGAGAACCTACGAGGAATGAACAAAGCATTTGAAGTACATCCTGATGGAACCCGATGTATCAAGAACCGAAGCTATTTACCATTCTTTGGTAATTTAAGGGACTTGATCATGCATGAATCCCATAAATCAAAGTATTCCATCCACCCAGGTTCTGACAAGATGTATCAGGATCTAAAGAAACTCTATTAGTGGCCTAACATGAAGGCAATCATCGCTGAATATGTTGGCAAGTGTTTAACATGATCTAGAGTTAAAGCAGAATGTCATAAGACATCGGGCTTACTAATACAACCAGAAATTCCTACATAGAAATGGGAAACAATAACAATTGACTTCATTACAAAACTACCCAAAACATCAAGTAGACATGACACAATTTGGGTTATTGTAGACCGCTTACCAAATCAGCACATTTCATCCCCACCAAAGAGACAGATGGTATGGAAACCATTACAAGGTTGTATATAATAGAGATAGTCTGACGGCATGGAGTACCGATATCCAGTATCTCAGATCATGACAGCCATTTCACGTCCAGATTCTGGCAGTCAATGCAGAGTGCTTTGGGTACTCAATTAGACATGAGTACGGCATATCATCCCGAGACTAATGGACAAAGTGAAAGAACCATCCAAACACTCGAAGACATGCTTCGATATTGTGTTATAGATTTTTAAAAAGGATGGGAGAGACACTTACCACTGGTAGAATTTTCTTACAATAAAAGTTACCATGCCAGTATTAAGGCAGCACCATTCGAGGCACTTTACAGTCGAAAGTGCCGATCACCTGTCTGCTGGGCCGAAGTTGGAGATGTCCAACTCACAGGACCAAAGATAATCTATGAAAATACCAAAAAAGGAGTTATGCCAATGTAAGGTGAAAGCCTTTGGAATTCTAAGTTGGAGATCATGTTATGTTAAAAGTGTCACCACGAAAAGGTGTCATCCGATTCAAAAAGTGAGGAAAGCTTAATCCCTGGTACATTGGACCATTTAAGACCCTTAAAAGGGTCGGCCCAGTGGCATACATACTTGAGCTTACTGAAGAACTCAGTAATGTCCACAGTACCTTCCACGTTTCTAATTTAAATAAATGTCTATCTGACGAATCCCTCATCATTCCAATGAAAGAGCTTGAGCTTGATGACAAACTCAACTTTGTAGAAGAACCAGTAGAAATTATGGATCAAGAAGTCAAGCAACTGAGACAAAGTCGTACCCCCATAGTTAAAGTAAGATGGAACTCTAAAAGAGGACTAGAATTCACGTGGGAACGCGAAGATCAAATTCGTGCCAAGTATCCACATTTATTTCCAAACATCACTCCAACATCTAACTAAATCTCGGGATGAGATTTCTTTAAGGTTGGGAGACTATAACAACCCACAATTTTCCTTAGTGTAATTATCCATCTATTATATTTAATAGAACCATTTTCACGGAAATATTTTTGTTTTATTCCATCCATTATGTATCGTAACTTACATTTCTAAAGTAAACACCTACCAATGCCAATTCCATCAACGTTTATATCAAGTGAACCTTATAATATGTAAAGTAATATGTTCTAATATCCACTTTTACCACATACGTTATCTATTTAACGTACTATTCATAACGTTTATTATAAAATGGACTTTATACGTTAACGTTTATATCAAAACCCCGATTACATGTGTACAAGGTTACAATGCATAATATTTAAATTATATTTCCTTCCAAAACTCTAGTACAACACCATTAAGCCCTAGGTACAACCCAGCAATGCACGAATTCAAACTTAAGCCATTTCCCTCTAAATTTCTATGGACTTTTCGTACCACCTTTTAAGCCCAAGTTACAACTTCTCCAAGCACCACATTTGAACTAGTTTTCCCTCCATTTTAATCCTCACACTCGTCCTAACGAAACCCTAATCCTAATCCGAAACCATAAACAACCCGATACCACCTTAACTAGTTTCTTAACCAAGTCCTAACCAAGCTAGCACCCTCCACCATGATCTACCACCTTGCCTACCACCTTGTCACCACCCTTGCTTCTCCATGATGCACCTCCTTGACTACTATCTTGCTAAGCACCACCATGATTCAGTACCTTGCCTACTACCTTGCTAAGCACCACCATGATTCACCACCTTGCTAGCCTGTTTTCACATTCTTATCATCACCAAGCAACCACCCACACACCTTAGTCACCACCTAGCTATCACCCTACCACCTCCATCACCACCTTGGACTCCAAGAAAAATGCTTGGCCATCACTCCAAGTAAACTTGGTCCTCACTCTATGTAAACTTGGCCACTACTCCTAAATTAGCCCTATATAAGCTTAAACATACACATACATTTCAATTCACCATCAAAGCTTCATATTACCTCAAGTAATGATCTAAACAAGTCTAAACCAAGCCCTAGAAGAAGTATAAGAAGATACCAAGCCTTTAGATGCCAAGAATTAAGAAGGAGACGCTTTGAAAACTTGTTTCCTATGCGTATGAACCCAAAACCCTAATTTTGACCCATTTTCAAGTTGTAAGTCATTCCACTTGTTCTATAAGCTCTCCTACTGTTTTAAAACTTTCATAAGGCTTGTTAAATCCTATATAAACTCTTGTTTAAGTTTTTAACCCACAAACTCATGCGGTTTGGTTTTCCTACACCAAACGTGCCCATTTTGATCTTTCTAGTTCACAAACTCTTTTCATAAGCCTTAAGCTCGTAAAAGTTTCTTATTTTAGCTTATTTTAATAATCTATAATCTGCAAATTGAAATCATATTTAAAAAATATCAATATTATGGTTTTTAGACTTAATTCGCAAATAATTTCATGCAAAGGGATATATATTGTAACATTTTAAAATTTATAACTAGAGGGGCTGAAAATGTAATTTTTATAAAGTTATAACTCCAAGGGGCTATCTTTTCATTCTTTAAAGTTAAAGGTTTAAAGATGTTAAAAGTTATATTAAAAGGATTAACTTTATAAATATATATAAACTAAGGGTATATATTTCCATTTTTGAAACTATAAGGGTATAAAATGTAATATTTTTATATTAATTATAAAAATATATTTAAATATTATAATACTCTATTTTATTAAAACCCAACACATTTGTCATTATCATTCAACGATCGTAACAATATAACACAATTTATGTTTATATATTTAATCAATAATTTATCATCCTCTAACTCTTTGAAGAAACTTAAAAATGAAAAATCTTAATCAATTAATAATATAACGATAGGAGAGATTATATTGAATAAAACATGCCACATTTTAACTATGATTAAACACTTTATCAATATAACCTGGAACATAAGTGTCTTCTTTTCACTTATCATTGAATCATTCAAAGTGATGACCCACTAATTAATTCATATGTTTAAAACCAATAACGAAATAAAGCCTTGTTTTAACATATCTTTCATAGTCCTATAATTTATGTTTGAACACAAGATTCTTCCTAATGTTAGGAACATGAAGAACATTCATAAGGGTTAACTTTTTTCCAGATGTGAATTGGATCTCCACGTTTCCTGAGCCAATAACCTTTAAAGTATAATTGTCACCCATCATAACTTCATGTCCATCTTCAGTTTCCTTATAAGTTTTGAACAAGTCTCTATTGTTGCAAACTTGTGTAGTTGCACGAGAATCATATCACCAATCATCAGTTGTTGTCACACTAGCCATATGCAGTTCCTGAATCATTCCAATGTTCATTTCAGAAACCATAGCAATGATTTCTGTGGTATCAACTTGTTCTACTTCATTAGCAGATTCATCCTTCTTGTTTGAATTCTGATTTTTCTTCTTGGGATTTTTGCAGTAGCGTTTGATATGTCCTTTTTCACCACATTTGTAACACATAACCCGAGACAATGGTTTCTTGTCTTTCTTGTTATCCTTGGATGAATTCCATGTACCCTTCCTCTTCTTGTTATTTCCTTTGTTGCTCTTTCCTGAATCAACATAATTAACCATAGAACTTGATGCACCATTCAGATTCTTTTCACGAATACGAGTTTCGTCTTCAATTCGAAAATGTTTCTGAATTTGATCCAAAGTAAAATCCTCTGAAGTGTGCATCAATTTCTTTCTGTAATTGTGACAAGAAGATGGTAAATTGGTAATGATGGCCCTACCAATAACTTTTCAGGGATTTCCAATGTTAAAGATTTTTGTGAGTTAGAAAACCATAATAAGAAATTCATGAACGTGATCTAAAAATAAGACAGTTATCTTTCTGCAAATTCAAAGAATTTAAAAGTGTGATAACTTAGTGTTTGCCCCTTCCTTTCATTCAGCGATGTATTTATCTACAAGAAATATCCAGATTCCCATGCAAAGACATTTGTGTGTATAGATCATACAATCTGTCAGTGAGGGTACACAGAATGTATCCTTTGCATATGTTTCAACATGTTCATGCTTCTTTTGTATTCCAATTAAGTCATCACGCCAACAGGTAGTGCCCATCTAGACATAATAAACCTTGAACTGACTTAACAAAATTCATCTTTCCTTCCAAACGATAAAGTTCCTCCAATCTATTTCTGTCCAGTTTGATTGTATCGCTTCAAACATCTAAACAGCACATTATCCATGATATAATTCTTTAAAGATTGTTAGAATATGGCAGAAATATCACGTAATATTAGTGAACCAAATTGAGAGACAAGATAATCAACGTCCCTAAAGACTATATATGTCCCACATTTACTCTAGTGGATTCGTTACTAATTTCTTCCCCAGGATTCGACCATCAAAGAATAAAACTTTATGCAGCGTACATACAGATCACATGAACAAATAAAATTTATGTATTTATATGTATAAAGATTGAATGAAAACGTTGGAAAGGGGTTTCAATTATAGGCAAAAATTGTGACTATTTAAATCTTTAAATAGACAACCCATTGTGTGTGTCAATTAGTATTCTAAAGCGACAGAAACCAATAAGTCATAAGTTTGTAATATGAGATAAATTGCATAAAATCGTTCTTAAAAAATTTGGCCAAATAGCATGTTTCCGTCCCAAACGTTACGAAAGTGCAAGTATCCGTCCCTGTGGGAAACCTTTTAATTGATTTTGGTCAGTTTATAAAATAATGACAGAAGGTCATTCCGATCATGCGTTTGAGTAAAAAGTTTTAATTTTTTATCAAATTTAGAGTTGAGAAATAAGCGTTTCATTTTGCGTGTGGTGTGTTGTAGAAAAACTCTAACACCATTTAAGAGAGTAAAATAGTTCTATTATTGATTTTCAAGTGATTGACATAAACTTAATATCTATTTATATTAGAACATAGCTAAGTGAATATGCAACATAAGCTTAACCTTAAATCTAATGAACCACGAGCCTACAATTAGTTTAGTCTTTGGTGTATTCATTTAAAAGCACTAACGATGTGCAACAAAAAGGATATTCTATGAATAAATTTAAAATTATTTTAGATATTTTTTTCAGACTTTATTAGAACCATATTACAGTAGTTATTTTAGTAATATGTCTTTAGTTAGTACTTAGGAGTAATATATCTATATCTATTATATTATAAACTTAGGTCCTCTAATTTAATTGTCATTAGTGTTGATACAATGTACAAGTTGCGCAGCGTGTTGTGCAGCAAGGTGATGCGTACTCCCATTAAGTGTTGACGGACGTTACCTCATTCACATTCATTGTGCAACATAAGTACTCAGGCGGTTATGCTGAACACACAACCTTTTGAGTTGCTCAAGACAAAGCATCTTTCCACTTCCTGCGGTTACAGTTCCCATTATATAATGCACTAAAACACACAACAAAAATATGACCTTTTTACTAACAAGACCAAATTACAAAAAAAATTACCCCACTCAAGCGTCTAACCGCATCTATACGTCACCGTGGTTAAACATTTGGTAACTACAAACGCAATGTTAATAATCATAACGCTCAATACAAAACATAAGTAACGCCACGCCTTGCGGACTCAACATACACGATGTATATAGCACATACCAACTTACCCCGTCACCGAGAATCCACCAACACACAACATCGCTAACTTAAAACCAGATTAACGCCTAACAGATACGTAGCAACTAAAAACATAACTAAAATTAACAACCTACGTTCATAATTACAAAAAACATTTAATAATGACTACCCAATAATGGGGAAAAAAACCTAACTATCCTAATATTACGCCACCAACCAAGCCTGCAACAACTACATAGAAACAAACACAACCTATTCCATTCCCCGCAAAATATCTCCAGCCCGTGTGCAACGCACGGGTATGCATGCCTCGTATTAACTTATGATACAGTCTTTATGCTACCGAGGTTTGGTGGAATATCGGCTAAGATTTTTTTTGTCCATGAACCTGTAATAGTTAATCAAGTAACACTAATCTCTATGTTGTTAAAGACCATAAAGTTGAATTGTT